>JAOWBL010033750.1:0-28800 GCA_028564865.1 Zenarchopterus dispar
ACAATATATATATATATATATATATATATATATATATATATATATATATATATATATATATATATATTCCTTATTGTAACATTAGAGACAGTACAGACAACAGCATTGATGTAGTATAACAAAATTAATTATTTATAAAAATTAAATAATATATGTAGTTACTTTAACATGAAAATAAATTATGAACTGCATGCAAAACATTTGGAACTTAACCAAAGAAATTCTAAATAGAAAGCCACACAAAAATATAATTTCTTATCAAAATTTTCTCAATGATGTTGGATTCTCTTCGCTTTCCTGTTATCATACAAGTTGCATTTGCATGACACTTTTTCACAAAAGAAAAGCAAAACTATGAATTTGTGACAAAGGTATCGCTTCAGTGGGTCCGTTTTTTTTTTTTTTAAACTATTGCGATTACCACTACTGCTGTTGCAAAAATAGTCAACACACGATAAAGAAGGTGGAGGATCATGATTATTCAGAGACAAAGCCCTTATGTAATGCAATAATGCATAATGATTAAGTAGTTTTATGGCACAACTACACTATATTGTTGAGGCCAAAAACAACTGGAAACTAAGTTTTGATGACTTTAGATTGATCAACTGTGTTGCATCCAGTGCTGCCGGAGATGTGCAAATGCAAAGCTTGTGATGAACTTGATTATCAACAGGTATGAAAAACCACCTCGTGAAAGCGTAAACATTTTTACAATATTGAGCATTTTGTTTGTTTGTTTGTTTTTAGAATTAAAGGCATTTCCATTACAGGTTTTGTTTAAATTTATGGGTAATGGAAACATGGCTATGCTTGCCATCCCCACATTGATCATAGGTTGTGAAGATCTGGCATTTGCTCCATGTGATACTGCTGAATGCAAGCTATTTAGGTGGTGACTTTGTAAACTTGTTGAGCTCTTGTATTTAATCATAGCAGCACATTATGTACATTTAGCTTCTTTGTCATAATTAATTAGTTTGAAATGGTCCAACACTAGTGTCCATTGGACCGCTTCATTAAGTGAGCTGGGCTTCTGGGCTTGGTGCCTCTACTTGTGGGGATACCACAAATAGAAAGGGTGATTAACTGACAATTGATTTAATTTCATTGACCAACTTTTTATTGATGATTAATCAATAATCAATTAATTGATTACATCGTAGTTAAAATAGAAAATTATATGTGGTATTAAAGAAAAAAAATCCTAGCTTATCTTTAGGCCGTATTGTCGAGCTCTAGATTTTTAAGTCAGGTGTATAAGGGACTCCAAGAACATCATCTGATAGCAGCAAATCAGTCATAGTTACACTCTTTCAGTGAATTAGATTGACAACCAGCCCATAAGACTTTTTTGTTGATGTTGTTTTTTTGTATATATGCAGTCTATTTTTAGCTTTAATTGGACAAGAACTGCACTGTTTTTCTTTTCATTTTATAATTTAATTTGTCTTTACAAAACTTTGTAAATGTGCAGCAAAGTTATGAACACACTGTTGCTCTGCTGAACTTCAAGCCCTCATGATGTCAATAGAAAATGTGGACAAAGTTGAAAACTGTTGGTGGTTTGATTCTCAGGTCTACTATGAGTTAAAGTGTAAACAGGACTCTGAACCCCACTCAGTCCTAACATGTTCACTGAGGTTTTTTGTTGGTTTGTTTGTTTTTTTTAAAAGAAAACTAGTGCTGTATGCTGCATACAGAGAGCTCATAATCTAGTAGTTTTTACACTTGAAAGGTTCTCACAGGTTACACTGCACATGGAATTTGATTTTCAGCAGAGCAGAGGTTCAGAAATGTCTGGTCATTGGTGTGTTTTAGGTATTTTATCAGCTGTCCTATAGTCACACTTCTATTTACATGAAACTTGATACCTCAACATACAGGCTCTACCAGCTGTGTAATAAAATCATTATATAATAGTAACTCCGCAGTATAATTCAGATTTTAGATAAGTATGTTTTAAGTAATTTCTAAGGCATAATTAATTCAATTCAATTCTATTTTATTTATATAGCACCAATGCACAACAAAAGTTGCCTCGAGGCGCTTCACACTGTAGGGTAAAGATAAAACAGTGTTACAAGGAAAATCCCAACAATCCAATGAACTGGTGACAGTTTTTACTTTCGGAAATCATAAATAGTGGATTTTTGTTGATTTCTTTTCATGTTTTTTATGAGAAATCTAGCATGTTGTTCTTTTATATTGACAGAAAAACTGATTGGGGCCTTTTCTTCACTGCTTTGGCTGGTAAGTACAACAAGATTAGTTCATGTCCTATCATGTAATTTGACTTTGTGAACTGTTTATGTTTAGAACATTTACTGTTTTTTCATATGTAATGAGATGGTGACACAGTTTACTCATTAGATGAAGAGTTTAACTTTCTGTACACATTATCGTCATGCAGTGAAGTGATTTTAAGACTTGGAGGACTGTAAATCATCATTCCCAAAATGTCACAATTGTTTCCTATCTGTCATTACAACTGTCAAAAACCACCCAGATATTTCAGTATTTGGAGTCAATGCTGGTAATTATGTTTTTATTATGTATTTACTTTTCACATGTTAATAGTATTTAACATAGGTATTTTGTAATCTTCTCTGTATGAACATGATGAGAGTGTTGTCTTTCAACACATAATGTTAGTTGGTCTTTTATTTTGATGGAAAGACTTTTATTTTGTTGTCGAATACACTCTTTTCCTGTCAGCCACTGCATTGAAGCAAGCTAATCTGACTGCATGCGTTTTATATCCAAAACCATCCACACTGTAAATGCCACAGAAGCAATGTTGTGAGTCCATGTCATAATTATTCCATACTTTGAACATTTATTCAGTTAATATTAGATGTATATTTTCAAGATAAGAGTTAATTTTGTTTGTTATTAAAAGTAATATTTTATAAGTATGAACACTAGAAAAGGCTCATATTATGAACATGATTCAATTCAATTCAATTTTATTTATATAGCACCAATTCACAATAAAAGTCGCCTTGAGGCGCTTCACACTGTAGGGTGAAGATAAAACAGTGTTACAAGGAAAATCCCAACAATCCAGTGATCCCCTATGAGCAAGCACTTGGCAACGGTGGGAAGGAAAAGCCCCCTTTCGAACTCCTCTCAACACCCAGGTTTTTGCCTCGGCCACCACTGAAGCCACGTGTCGCTTGGCCTACCAGTACCTATCTGCTGCTTCTGGAGTCCCACAGGCCAAGAATGCCCTATAGGGCTCCAGAAGCAGCTTGACGACATCCCCAACAGCTGGTGTCCACCAGCGTGTTCGTGGATTACCGCCGCGACAGGCACAGACCACCTTATGGCCACAGCTCCTGTCAGCTGCCTTGACAATGGAGGCACGGAACATGATCCATTCAGACTCAATGTCCCCCGCCTTCCCAGGGACGTGACTGAAGTTCTGTCGGAGATGGGAGTTGAAGCTCTTTCTGACAGGGGGCTCCGCCAGTCGTTACCAGCAGATCCTCACTATACATTTGAGTCTGCCAGGTCTGACCGTCATCCTCCCCCACCATTGGAGCCAAATCTCCACCAGGTGGTGATCGGTTGACAGCTCCGCTCCTCTCTTCACCCAAGTGTCCAAAACATGTGGCCTCAAGTCAGATGATACAACAATAAAGTCGAGTAGTTAAGTATTAAGTAGTTAAGTATTTACTTAAACTGACAATTTATGAAAACAAACCTGCAGCCAGTCCAGAAATAAAGCAAACATTGATTTTTCACTTCAATCTAGTTTACTTTTAGTTTTAGCAGTTTTGTTTCTCATAAATACTTAGATTAATTTCTTTTAGTTGATGACAATGTTGATTTACAGACAGAAGTCATTTTTGAAGTTTTACTCTGTAATAAAGTTATAAAAAGCATTTGATTTATTTTTCACAGAATCAAAGATGTCAGATGAAATTACAGTAACAGTCAGGTCTGGTTTATTGTTGCAGACAGAAGAATAAATGATCTTCAGATCTTTGTATGTTTTATGTTCTAGCCATCCTACTTAATAAACTGTAAAACATACATTCTTTGCTGTCTGTCAATGTTTATCCTCTGACTGGTGAGTAACAACTTTAAGTGAAAATGATCAAAATGAATGTATCTTGTAGAAAAATACACACACTTTATTTTGTTGACTATCCAGAAATTATGTAGATGACCAACTTAATTAAATTAAGCTTAGGGAAATAAAAACTTTTCTGTTATACAGTGAAGGTGGGTCTTTTTTTTTTTTTCCTTGGTAGTGGGGTGGGGGCGGGGAGGTGTAAAATAAACACAAGAATTTTGCTTTCCTTGACCAGCAAAAGGACTCTCTGATTAAAGTCTGTCATCTCACACACAAGTCTCTTTCATGGACAGCATCACCAATGCATTCAGCCTCTCATAGGTCATGAATTAAAAAGTAAAGAAAGACAAAGGTGTCAAAATGATCTGAGATTCACGCAGAAGAAAACCCTGCAGAGTCCTTACTGTTATATTGAGAATGAACAATTAGGAGAGAAAAACAGAATATGAAGACATATTACAAGCTGTACCAGAAAATAACTCAAACTTTCAACTGAAAAGAAGAATGTACATAACATATTATTCCAGAGAAAGTGAACAGTTTAGACAGAAACAGAATGTACATCACAGCTAGTTACAGAGAAACTGAAGAGTTTCGATAGAAGCCTAGATCTTATATGAGGCATAGATCTCATCAATGTTATGAAAATGAGAGAGTTTTCAGACTGAGAGACAGACAGATAGTGAAACAGATCATGGGAGACAAATACAGATGTAATGATGACTTTAAAAAGATGCACAACATGAGATGTGCCATGAAAATAAGAAGAAAAAAACACATGTACAAACCTACACAGACTGTAAAAACAGAGACAGACGACAGTTTGATCAGACAGGCCATTTCTGTTTTTAGATCACATTGATCCTACTTGCGCATGCACTGTGTGTCATAAAGCCTCATTTCCAAACCAGATCTAACTGCATAGAAGATCAAATTATATCTGACAGGAAAATAGGTGCATGTGTGTCATGAAGCCTGCAAAGATTCCTCTTCTTAGTGGCAAAGACTCATCCATGGTAATGTAGTGTGTGTTCTCTTTCAGGTTGAGGAAACTGTAGAAGCTTTACCCAGACAGAGAAATGAGTCTCAGGTGATAAGAGTGACCGAAAAGACACTTGTGCTACAAAGGCCATCAGCTGTTCCAGATTGTAACCTGGTCTAAACTTGTACGAGCACTCCTGAAAGTCAAACGCATTCACCCACAATATCATGATATTATAATTAGAGATGAAGCTGAACTTTGTGACTCAACACTTCCTGATGATGAGGATGATGATGGTGATTATGATGGTGTTGATTTAATGGAGATTGACATGTATTTAGTATGACGGTTACCTTCAGAGCATAAACAGAAAAACTGACCTGAGATGTCAGTCCAGAGACTCCTGGATCAATGATTACAATCCACATCGTCTTGAAGCCTGGGACAGCAACATTGATGTGTCTTACATCATGAATGCTTATTCCTGTGTTCAGTATCTGACTAAATACATCACTAAAAAGGAGAGCGGTCTGTCTGAGTACCTGAAAACAATGATGGATAATGCTGACATGGACTGGGTAAATGAGAGCAGTCATGCAGGCTTACTCTAAAAATAGAGAGATCTGTGCTCAGGAGTGTGTGACTTGTACTTGTGGTGTAAACACAAGAAAAGGTTTTTGTGCTGTCATATTTGTACTGACTGATGACAACCCACTCAGGATGGGTTGACCCATGTTATTCCTGGAGAACACCACAGACTGCTGTAACATCTGGATGACCAGTTGAAGTGACAAATACAAAGCCAGACCTGAGACCCCAGAGTACAAGACTGTGTGGTTGACTGTCAATGCTGACAAGAAAGACAATAAAAATGTTCTGCCCCTCCTCAATGACTTAAGGTTTGTACAGAGACAGAGAAATGATAAACCAGCCATCATCAGATTTTATTACATCCACAGCAGTTTTATGGCAGACTTCTGAAACTGTATCTTCCTTACCAATCAGACCTGGAATGGAAATCAGAGCACCTCCGAACCTATCAGTCTTACAACTCTGGCCGGAAACTTCTATCAGGCTCTGAGGAATTCAAGAGTGTGATATAGGGATGTTTCCCGTCCGACACTTTATCAAGGTAAACTAAGCTGTGTTATTTACTGCCATTAAGCTGTGTTAAGATTCTACTTCTGTAAATGAAACTTTACAGTTCTATTAATTGTAATTCTTAACAAACCCCCCTCCTGGCTGTTGCTGGGTGGGGGTGGCCCTCCGACCTGCTGACATGACTCCCTTCTCTCCTCGGTGGGCTCCGGGTGGTGGGTGCGTGTTTGCAGTTCGGGGGATGCCCGTGGCAGGGTCCTTGGGGGCTTGTGTGGGGGATCTGGCACGCCTCGGGTAGTGGACTTAGCGCTTGAGGCAGGCCTGGGGGGGCTCCTGGGTGATGTGGTGTGTTGGGTTGTTTCTGGCTGGTGCAATCCTGGTGGTGCAGGTGCTGTCTGGCCGCCCCGGTGTCATCCTCAGGACGTGGGCCTTACCCTCTTGTTTTGTTTACTGCCGTTGTGTTTGGGCGCGGGTGGTGGGGGGTGAGCCGTGGACATCTGGGCCCTCCTCGGTGCTGGTTGCGTTGCTCCCGTTGTCTTTTCCTTCTCCCCTCGCCTACTCCTTTTGTTCCCCTTCTCTCTTATGCAGCATTTCATGGATTGGATATTTAAATTTAAGGTGACTGTCACTTTAACAGGGCTTTGTTTACGTTATACATGAAGTCAACAAGAGTGCACGATTACGACACGGCTGGTATAATGTAAAACAGGCAAGAGCGGATTTATGAAGTTTTGTTGATATTTGCTATCTGTGGCATATAGGATTTTTTTTTCAGTCCTCATTATTTTTATTACAGGTATGTATATATCGAATGAAAGTGCTGATAAGAAAGTTAATTCTTTAAACAAATTTTGTTGTATGTACATATAAATTAGCAATATGCTACGTTTATGAGCAGGATCATTTACTATATTTAACAACCAAATAGAGAACGATTTTGGTAGTTTTTTTTTTTTAAATTTCGTGTATGTTAGACATTTTTTGTGACACCTTATTGTTTTAAAGCCTAACATTGAAGAACTTGCATAATTAGGTCTTAAATAGAGGCTCCCTGCATGTAATTTGCTACATGCCCAGGCGCGTTAATTAGGAGAAATACTGTAGAAGTAATTGGTTGCCTATGTTAATAATTGAATGTATGTATTTGATTGTTCATGCATGTATGCATACACGTTAGGGATGTGTGTGCACCAGTTCACATTCCCTTTTCTCTCTCTCTCATTCATACACACTCACGCTCACTCTCACACATGTACACACCTCACTCACACACCTTTTTTTCTGCTTGCCTCCATTTCTTTAAAAAAAAAAGTGCTTCACCCATCAATCCTTTAAATTACCTAAAATTTAGTATAATATTCAAAGCATTCACATTTTTCATACATTTCAACTGCTTCATGTTCACGAAATGTTAAATTGAGCTGCTAAAGCTTCCAAAACAAGAATCAAGTTGTGTGGCCTCAGACATTTGTTGAACTTGATTTCAGCACTGAACAGAGTGCTATTGATTTAAACACTAGAATAACTGTTATCAACATCAGCACTAGACAGTGAGTTTAAGGGACCCACATCATCACCACTCCATGGTAGTGTATATGTGGCAGACTTTTGTGCATCAGGTGATGATGCAGAAAACAGAGGTGGAGCTGATTTAACTCTGGCAAACACTGACAAGTAGTCATCTTGCTGTTTTTGTTCTCTTTCTTTTCCTTCTTGTCTTTCTTCTCCTATTCTTCCTAAAACTGTGATAAATAATTTCAAATTCTTCCACAAATAAAGAGGTTTTTCATCTTTCAAATACTTTTCTAAGATTATCATATATTTCAATACTTATTGAGCGATCAGTCCTTCCACTTATTCGAATCAGCCATTCAGAATATTTCATGCAAAATTGTTCTGGTAAATTAAAGGTGATTTTTGAAGATTTTTAAATGTCTGAGCTATATTTCAGGAATTTCATTCTATTTTCAGAAGAGTTCTGCAAATTCTCAGCTGATCTCCCCCTCTCCAGGTTATCTTCTTTTCTTTATCTCATGTTCCTGTCTTCATCCCATTTTCTTTAGATAGTAATTTTCTTTTCAGTCCATCCTCCTGTGGTCAGCTGGTCTTCATCTTCCATAATTTAAAGAGTTGTCGAATGTCTGGGCTATGTTTTACTATTTTCTTCACATTTTAATCTGACTTCAACAGTTTCTTTAATTTTCACTAGAGTTCAGCTGTTTCTTCAGTCTCCTTAATTAGCAAAACAAAACAGTCGTTAAATCATAAACAGAGTTGCCAATGTAGGGACTTTGTCGTTATATTTAGCGACATTTTAGACCTCTCTACAACTTGTTTTTCGAAAAAATGACTGGCGAGACCTTTAGTGTCAATGTCCGTATCGTATTTCATTCATTTCTCAGTGAGACTCTGGTGCGTCTGCAGGCCCCTCCCATGTGAACAAGCACCCACAGAAGCCCCTTCTGCTCTAGTCAGAGCTGGAGGCTTCCTGCACATAATTTGCAAATGCGCAAAGCCACCGCTGGCTTTTCCTGTACTGGCTCAGCGCTATTGAATAGGGATTTATTTATTTATTTATTTATGATACATACAGATTATTATCACGGAGACAGGGTGTCTAATTTTCAAGACAGACCTGTTTTACACAATAAAAGCATTATGATAAATAAATAATGAAAAAACTTGGTGGGGGGAATGTATAAAATGTGCAAAGTTGCTTTGTATCAACCATTGCATAGACAGCATACATATCATTATAAATACAATCATTAATTCATTTAGAACAGGAGATATTAGTTTATAATTCTAATTAATGTAATAATTTTTAATGATTATTAAGTGATACTGCACTGGCCTGCGGGATGGAGGAAGAGTTTTAGAGTTGTGACATTTAAAAAGGAAAATCAGCAGAAAGAATGTTACTTTGTAGCTCAAAGCATATGTTGTTGTGGTTTTGTTTTGGGGTTTTTTTGCTTCAGTTTTACCTCTCCCACCTCTATTCCTTTCTCTTCGAGCACCCATTACAATGGGAAATTATGCAAATTAGATGATTACGCCCTTTAGCGACCTCTAGCGACTTTTAGGACAGCTAATAGTTACTTTTCTGTCCATAATTACTGAGACTCACACACGAACATAGACACAAATAAACACAAACACCTGATTCTAATCATTTAAAGTCTAATTTCAGATGACAATAAACAGAGACAGAGAGGAAACTGTCTAATTACAACACTATATATGTCTTTCTACATTTATACTTTTGCTTGTATGCTTTCATCTTGTCAATCTCTTCAAATGTATTTCTACATCTCTTCCCTTTCTTCCTCCTACTTTGCTCCATTCGAGTTCATCTCCTCCTTCCCTTTGCACCTTCTTATACTTCTTGTTCTTCCTCCTAATCTTTATTTCAAGTTCTCTAACAATTTAAAAGGTTTTTCACCATCTTCATACGTTGCAACAATTTTGTTTAATATCAGCACTAATTCAGTTATTCTTTCCTTTTATGCCTGTCAGCCACTTGCTAAAATCTTTCTAATTTGAACATTCTGCAAAAGTTTTGGCTAAGTTCTTTAACTTATCTTTCTTTTTCAACAGAGTTCCTTTCTTCAATCTTCAATCTTTTCTTCAATCTTGCTCTCTTCAGCTTATCTTCTCTTCAGGTCACCTTCTCTAACTGATCTTCCTGCCTTGAGGTTATTCTTCTTCTCTTCAGCCTATTTTCCTGTCTTCACCTCTTATGTTCTTCAGCTCTTTTTCTTCTTTTGAAATCAACTTGTACTTTAGCTCATCTTTGTCTGAAGTCCATCTTCTTCTCTTCAGTGAATATTGTTTTTTTTTTCAGTCCTTCCTCCAGGCTAGCACTTCTCTTCTTCCATCATCTTGATAGTTTTGGGGTGTCCAAGCCATGTTTTACCATTCTGTTCATATTTTAACTGGACCTGGCAATTTCTTTCATTTTCATTTCATTTTTTTTCAGTGAAGTTCAGTTCTCATTTAGCATCTCAGCATTCAACCCTGCATTTTCAAAGGAAATGCAGCCTTTTCTAGTTTTTATTCCATCTCCTATTTTTTGGCATAAAACTAGTTTCACGGTTTTGAGCTATTTCACCCTTTCAGGCATCAAAACATTGAGCACATTGAGTTTGTTCCAATGATGCCTTTTCACCATTCAAATCCTTAAACTTTATAAGATATTCCAGGATTTCCAAGAGCTAAGGCCCATTGGTATATAATGAGGAAATCTTCAAATGCTTGACAAATTTGCACCTCTTTCATACCTTATTACTTCAGCATACTTTCAGCCAGAGACACCATTCAAACTTTAAACTAGTTACAAGCCCTTAAAAACCTAACATTGGATTCAGCTTCTTCAAGCGTTTTGTAGTGTTTGAAATATTCCAATTGAAGTTTCATGAATTATTCAGGATTTGGTATGAGGGTGACAGCAATCTTTCAAATTCTGTTACAAACCTCTTTATTGTCCACACATTTCACTTTTCAGCTAGTTTTTGTTGGCTTTCATAAAATATTACTTTTGTGGCACTGATTTTTACTTCTCTGTCATGTTAGCCCTGATTCTCAAGAATTGAAGACAGGAGGTGACTTCACAAAATCAGTTGACATTTATCTGATCACAGGTAAAGTAAAGCAGAGCTGGGCTCAGAGAGACAGAGAACAAAAAGGATGTCCATCCAAGTTGAGCCCCGATCTCCATTATTCTGTTACATTTATTCTTCTTGGGCTGGCTGTTGCCCCGTACATTTTGTTGTTCTGCACTTCCGACTGTTATTGGCCCATTACATTAGACTTTTATCTTCTTTATATATTCCAACATTTTTATTTAAGAGTAACACTAATTAAGCTATCAGTCCTTCCTTTTATGGTTTTTACCCACTTGCCAAATTATGCAGAATTTATCATTCTGCAAAACCTTTGGCTAAATTTCTGTTCAACTCATCCTCCTCACTTCAACCCAGGTCTTTTTTCAGCTGATCTTCCTGTCTTCAGCTGATCTTCTGCTCACATGATCTTACAATCTTGACTTTTCTTCAGCTGTCTTAAGCCCATCTTCTTCTCCTGAGCAAATACTCCTCTTAGCAGTGTCTTCACCTGTCTTCAACTCCCTTTTCTCTTCTTACATCATCTGAGTTTTCATGTCTGAGGTACATTTTACTAATTTTTTTCAGATTTTTACCCAACTTTAGCAATTTGACTTTTAGCAGCTCACCTATTTTTTCATCATAGTTCAGCTTTTATTTAGCATTTCAGCACTCAACCCTTCATTTTCAAAGGAAATGAAGTCTTTTCTAGTTGTCACTACATTCAAAAGCTATTCATACATTCCCGCTAAGATCATAGTAACATGGTATTGCCCATCATATGTTAACTTGCACAGTAGATGGCAGTATTTACTGTTTCAATGTTGCATTGAGTACTGAACTATTTGATAAAGCTGCAGACTGGGAAGCCTTCCTTCCCAGAAAAAAAATTGTTTCTGCATAAATAATTGTCCACATTTTGTTTAAATTTTCCATCTTTGCTTTTGACTCTAGTTAGGATGCAGTACTGAAACAGTCCTTTTGCACAAATAAATTCTTTTAACGCAGTCAATCATCTTTCAATTCTAAAACCATTTCTGTTTTTGAACACTCTTTGTGCTTTTCTTTTTGCAGTTTTCGAAGTGTCAAATTAGTGACACACTAATCTGTAGCAGGAAGGGTGGGGATAGCCAGGATTTAGTAGTTCATTGTCCACTGAATGGGTGTTTTATAAATGGGTGTCTCAGAGTAATTATGATATGAATGATGTATTACATAAATGTGAAAAACCTAAATATATATCATATGCATTTTAATCTGTCAACAGAAAGTTTTTTTGTGCATCGGTCTGTGTGAGTGCATTTCCTTCCCCAGCCATCTTGACAGTCTACCATATTTTATTAACCCCTAAATAAAACCGTTCGTCAAAGAGAACTAAAGTCACAGACAGCGGGACATGAAAAAGCAGGAAGACAAGACAGTGCAGCTTGGTGACTGTGTACTGTGTTGTAGCATATGTGAGTGTGTGCAACGTGTTGTGTTGGAATAAAAGGACAGACAGATGCTTGACAGACAATTTATTTCAAGCAATAAAGTTTCAAAGAAAAAAAAATAGAAAGCAGCCTTTGCTTGTGTGGTTTTATTATGATCATCATAGCAGAATGTAATCTGTGTGGCTTCAGAAACATAAGTTGCAGGTCTTTAAATCTTTTAGAAACAATATTCATTTTGAATAGTGGATAGAACAAAAAGAGTACTTCAAAAAATTATTTCCTTTGTTAATGCTCATGTACTGGTGCCTTCTTCATTTACAATTCACATAGCAAGAAGATCTGTTCTTCACATGAAAGTCATGACTGTTCCTTTCTTCCCAACTTGGTGAGGCTGCAGCGCATGAAACTGAATAACAATCCTGTAAATCAAAGCAAGAGTAGTGACAGACTGAAGGCATTCAGCTAAATATAATCACAACAGTTATATATCCACAACAAGTATATGTGTAGAACACAATGAATACTGTGATAATGACTAAAGGGAAAAAACTGAAATCGGAAGAATTAGGACACAGTTGGGACATAAAGGGTCAATTGCATCTTATGTGTCACAACAGTCATGTGACCACTTAAATCCAATGCGACTGGTTTACAAAAGTCTAAATAAGAAAATTTGCTTGTGGAGCCATTGGCAGCTGGCTCCATCCAGCTGGCACAAGAGGTCATTCTTTCCTAATATATAGAAAAATTGGATAAGAATTATATAAAGCAGCAAATTTATGTGTATTTAGGGGCATAGTCTTCTGATTTGAGGACTGACAATAGAATAGAATGTAATCCAAGTAGGTTTTATTCGGTCCATAGTCATTTGAAAGAAAATATGTGTTGTGCTGTAAATTGTGCATACAGGCTGACATGACTAGCTCTGTTTTTTTCTGGAAGGGTCTGAGGATTTAGCTTAGTTAAGCAGCAGTTAACTGTGAGTCAGCTACCCACAGCAGTCAAATGCTCACCAGCAGCTCTGCAGCTCCTCTGGTGTTGATCAACAGATGTAGCTGGGAGTGGGTCAGTTCTCTTTAGGACCCTTTCAAGTAGAGGTCCACTGGGATCTGCAGTCAATCAGTTCACAATAGTAGTAGGCAAGCACTAAATTCACACAGCAGTGGTGTGAGTCTTCTGCTTCTGCCTACACAGACTTTGAATGGGCTCAAGTCATCTGTTGTCGGAATGAATTGTGGGTTCCTTGTGTTGCGTTGATTACATTGCCTCGATCAAAGGTTGGGGGATTTTTAACTTTTCCTGCTTCAATACATGTTTCAGCCAATCACACTGCAGGTCTAACCCCTGTGAGTAGCAGACTGAATGAACTTGGGGTTTTTTTCAGCTCTGGCAGCACTAATTTGAATATCATTTTGATGCAGACATTAGAAATCATGTTTGGACAGATTTGATCTAAATTAATGTAAAGTAATAATTATTAGCATCACAGGTTAGTGTAAGCCAAGTTAAAACAAGGTGACTGAAATAAGAGCATGTTTCAGGCCTGCTTGTCCCACCCATTTGCAACATAGCACCATGCAGTAGAAGGAAAAAAGACTTCTAAAGTACACTCCAGAAAATCTATGGGTGACATCAAAGGGGGTTTTTACACCTCTTCCTACATAGTTTAAGGATAATATATATATAAAAGATATGTTGCTTTTTCAATTAAAAAAAAAATTACAAAACAAAAAATTTGTGGACACATGCACACAAAGAGAAATTGGATTAAACCTGATGGGAAGAACATTTAAATTCTTGGTGCTGCTGGGTCTGCACACAAGGAATGTATTATTAAATTGAAGACTTACATCCACTGTCTTTGAGCTTGAGTGGGGTAATAGTGTACTAATGGACGCTGCTTAAATTATCAGTTGGTAAATTGTCTAATGCTATGCTAGACTGACTTGTTGAATTTCACTTTCTGATCATGGACATGAATACAACATGTATGACTTTTGGGGCCTTGGTGATGTTAATTTTAGCTTAATAATTATACTGTGGTGTGTCTGCTTTTGATTTATAATTATGATTTCAGTAGAATCCACACTAAGAGATGGGTGAGATAAAATCATCACATCGACTCCCTTTCACTTAAAGGACATCTACTGAATCTTGTCATTAATTTCTTGCAGTGGATTTTTTTTTTTTTTTTTGGTTGTGAAATCACTTTTTATTTAAAACAAACAACAACATAGATTGAATATAAGCCTGCTGACTCTGCATAATTAATGTATACACTAGTATACATCCAGTTTCAAGATGGTGCACTGTGTATCAGCTAAATTTGTCCTTGCCATGACATTAAAATAATGTTCAATTTCAAGTTTAGCTACAGATTAAACTTGAAATAGGGTTTTGTAGGTAATACTGTGTTAAAGTACAGGTAAATTTGCCATTTGACAACTGAAAATGCCACTGTCCAAAATCATGTGAAATCTTGGACATCTCATAAATCCACATGAGGGTTCAAGTTCAAGTTCAACAAAGAAAACATGTTGAAAGTGAGATATTTTTACTATTTTAACAAAAAAAAAAAAAAAAGCTCACGTTGAATACAATGGCAGCAACACTCACAAAAAAGTTGGAGAGTCTGTCAGAAGTAAAGGTCAAAACAGTGTGTACAAATTGTGGAACAAATTTAGAATAAGTCTCAGGGTAAAATTGCAGACTTTGAATATCTCATGTTTTATGCACATAATGTAATTAAAGAGTCCAATAATCTGAAGAAACCTCTGCAAAGAAAAGACAAAGCCAAAAATTCCGTGATCTTTGGGCCCTCCAACAGCACTGCATTTTTAAAAAATGGCTGACTCTGAAATGGAAATCACATTATTTTGGACTGAAGGTAAAATGAAAAACTGCCCTGTGGTCAGACAAATCAAAATTTAAAAATGTTTTAAACAGCGCAAACTACCAAACTAAAGACGAAACAACAAAACTACCTAACAAAAGATGAAAAGCATTCAGTTCAAAAGCCTGTATCTTGGATGGTATAGGTCTGCAATAGTACCTAGGGCTTGTACATCTGGACAGGAAACACCAGTACTATAAACAGAGCATTTCAAATTGCTCTGTTCTTGTAAAGATATAAAATCTTAGACCTAGAAATATTAGATTATCATCTTGTTTGAAATATTAGTTATTCTGTAAATGGTATACTCATACAGTTATCATAAATTTGGATTTTATGCCTTACTTAAGTTTAGTTTGGTACTTTCACTGTTAAAATAAGCAAGAACACTGAGTTCAATATTTATTCACTATACAAATCCTATTTCTAATAACTGCATACACATACTGCAATTAAATACATTTAGCAAAATATGAAATACATGATGATTCAGGGATATTAAGCAACTTGAACCCTCATATCAGTGGATAGGGACAAGATTTCACTCTGAGAACTCCAGGAGTTGGAATGTTTTCATCTCCATTGAGTATACACAGCTTTTATCCACAGCTTCTGAGCTGTGGATAAAAATCTAACAGTATTTTAAAGAGAGAATAAATTTTATTGTGCTGTTAATTTGGTAATTGCCATAACTAGGTGTAGGTTGTTTGTTGACACACGACTGTCATTAAATTTAAAAAATACTTTTTTTTCCTAGGCTGGAACATTTAGGATGATTTAATGAGAATCAGAATACTTTTATTATCCCGAAGGAAATTGTTTTGTTACAATTGCTCCATATCAGACACAGTAAGTACTAGAAGAAAAAAGCACACGTCAAAATTAAAACAATTTAAAGAAAATAAAAATAAAATAGCACAAAGCCATTGTTTAACACAAGAACAACAATGACAAAGTGTACAGATTAAATATTATCAATATGATAATTAATGAGTACAGATACATCTACAGCTGGGAGTTGTAAAGTCTGATGGCCACAGGAAGGAATGATTTCCTGTGTCGTTCAGTGGTGCATCTCGGTGGAATCTACCTCCCACTGAACTAGCTCCTGTAGCCGACAAGCATCTCATGGAGTGGATGGAGTTTGATGTCCAGTATTGACCTTAACTTGGACAATATTCTCCTCTTAGAGACCATCTTCAGAGAGTCTAACTCCACCCCCACAATGTCACTGGCTTTGCGGATCAGTTTGTTCAGTCTGTTTACATCAGCAACCCTCAGCCTGCTGCCCCAGCATGCAACAGCATAGAGGATCGCACTGGCCATAACAGATCATAAAAAATCCTGAGCATGGTCCGGCAGATGTTGAATGACCTCAGCCTCCTCAGGAAATAGAGACGGCTCAGGCCCTTCTTGTAGATGGTGTGTTTATTTTCCAGTCCAATTTATTGTCAATGTGGACTCCCAGGTATTTGTAGTTCTTGACCACCTCCGCATCGACCCCTTGGATGGAAAGAGGGGTCATTTGTGTCTTAGACATCCTAAAGTCCACAATCAGTTCCTTAGTCTTTGTCATATTAAGCTGCAGATGGTTCTGCATGCACCACATGACGAAGGTGTCCACTACAGCCCGGTGCTCCATCTCATCACCCCCCTAATGCATCCAACTACTGCAGAGTCATCAGAAAACTTCTGAAGATGGCAGGCCTCTGTGTGGTAGCTGTAGTCAGTGGTGCAAAGGGTGAAGAGGAAGAGGGAAAGGACAGTCCCTTGTGGTGCCCCAGTGTCTAACTAACTTGTCCGACACACAGTGCTGCAGACGTACATACTGTGGTCTTCCAGTAAGATAATCCACAATCCAGGACGTTAGTGGGGCATCGACCTGCACTGCTGTTAGTTTCTCACCCAGAAGAGTCGGCCTGATGGTGTTGAACGCACTGGAGAAATCAAAGAACATGATCCTCACAGTGCTAGCTGGCTTGTCCAGATTGGCGTAAATGCGATTAAGCAGGAAGATGAAGGCATCCTCAACTTAAAGGCAGGGCTGGTAGGCAAACTGAAGTGGATCCAGGTGCGATCTAACCAGGGGTCAAAGCTGATCAAGGATGAGTCTATCCAAGGTCTTCATGACAAGAGACGTCAGTGCCACAGGTCGGTAATCATGAGTGCCTCTGGAATGTGGCGTCTTTGGTACTGGAACTAGGCACATCTTCCACAGCACTGGGACCCTCTCTGCAGGCTCAGACTCATCCTGAAGAGGCGGTGAAGGACTCCACACAGCTGGGGAGCACAGGCTTTGAGGACCCTGGGGCTCACACCATCTAGTCTTGCAGACTTACATGGGTGGAGTCTCATCAGTTGCCTCTGGACCTGGTTGACAGTGAAGGTGACAGGTAATCACGAGTGCCTCTGGAATGTGGCGTCTTTGGTACTGGAACTAGGCACATCTTCCACAGCACCGGGACCCTCTGCAGGCTCAGACTCATCCTGAAGAGGCGGTGAAGGACTCCACACAGCTGGGGAGCACAGGCTTTGAGGACCCTGGGGCTCACACCATCTAGTCTTGCAGACTTACATGGGTGGAGTCTCATCAGTTGCCTCTGGACCTGGTTGACAGTGAAGGTGACAGGTGTGGGCAGGGTGTCAAGTCTCACATAGGGGGCAATGTTGGAGAGAGGAGGAGGGCAAGGGAGAGAGAGAGTGGAGAAGCTGGGGGTTGCAGGTCAGCAGGTAGTTCTATGGGAGGGAGAGCAGACACTGCAGTGTCGAATCTGTTAAAGAACCAATTCAGCTTGTTGGCCTTGTCCTCCCCACCTTCAGCTCCCCTGCTGTTGGATGGCATGAAACCAGTGATGGTCTTCATACCACTCCAAACCTTTCATATGTTGTTTTACTGGAGTTTCCACTCCAGTTTCCTCCTGTAATTGTCCTTTGCTTCCTTGATCTTGACCCTCAATAGTCCCTGTGTCATTCGCACCTCATCCTTATTGCCAGCTCTGAAGGCCCTCTTCTTATTGTTGAGTGCCTTTATGTCCTTAGTTACCCATGGCTTGTTGTTTGGATAACAAAAGGACGGTCTGAACTGGAACAATGGAGTCAGTGCAGAAGGTGATATATCCTGTTATGCACTCTTGTAAGCCCGTTCAAGTCATCAGCATGTGGCTCACATGGTGCTTGCCAGTCTGTCACCTCAAAACAGCTCTGTTGTGTATCCAAGGCATCTTCCGACCATCTCCTCACAGTCATTGTGGTCACAGGCTCCCTCTTCACAAGAAGCACATAGCAGGAGGTGATGTGAACTAGGTTATGATCCGATCTGCCAAGTGGGGGGAGGATGAACTGTATGCCTCTTTAGTATTAGCATACAGCAGGTCCAGAGCTAGTACAGAGGTCCAGGAATGTCCCGGTGCAGCCATGTCTCTGTGAAGCACATTAAACTACACTCCCAGTACTCCCGCTGGCTTCGGGTCAGCGCTGTCAGCTCCTCCATCTTATTCGCCAGTGACCGTACATTCCCCATGATGAGAGATGGAAGACACGGCTTATATCTCCTCTTCTCCCTAAGCCTCCACTGTTTCACCTCCTCTTTCTTTCTCTTCTTCTGCATCCTCAGTGTGTCTTTCTCCAGATTTCAGCCGGGATGTCCGTAGGTGTCACCGACAGTCCAGATGAGATCAATGTGATCAGATGGTCTCTGGAGTAAGCAAAGCGTGCAGTGTGAAGTTGTTGTGCTGTGGTCTCATCTCTCAGCAAAAGTAGAAGTTCCATAACAATAAAAAGGGGGAAAAAACTCTCTACACCAACATGTTTAGAGAGGGAAACTACTTAAACACAAGTTACTAAGGCAATTAACAGAAAGAGGGTATGAAAAATGTCTTAAAGTTAAGAAGTAGGAGACTGAACAGGAGCAACTGCAAAAGGTTGTACGCCGGTCGACACATGCCCACAATTATGAGATTCCCAGATTATTGTAGTCTATTTTTATTTACATTTTACTCAGTGTCCAACCTTGTTTGTAAGTGGGTACGCACATTGACAACTTAAGGGGCCAATAGGGTTGCACCAACCTTATGTTTTCAGTCTCAACACCAATACTGATGCATGAGGTTTGAGTATTGGTCAATAATCAATACAAAGGATGTGACTAGATCTCGTACCATGAGATCTTGCAATATTAAACAGAAACTATATATTTCGTGAAAAGCCAAATCACGACAGAACCTGTAGGCGGGAGAATATATCCTTATTACATTAGACTGCAAGAAAAAAAAAACCCACAAAAAGAAAAAGCGCAATAGCCTATACAACAGCTAGCCAGTGTTTTCAATTTAGTGACTTTATTACTATCTTAAGCAACTTTTTTCCCAGAAATGCAACTAGCAACAAATTTATCAACTTTTTCAGGTGTTATTGAAGACTTCTGTAAACCAACTTGAAAGCTTGTATTGTTTTCATTCTTCTCAGTGAGCAGCAGGTGCTGTCTTTGACAGCTCTCCCATACCAAAGACTTCTCGGGCAGCTTAGTAAGGTCCAAAAAGCAGAGAAGTCATTTCAAGTAGCCTGCACTCTATGCGGACAATATGGCAGACAATGGAGACATGGAGAACTTTATAGAGAAGATCAGTGAACAAGTCTTTGTGAAGTTGAATACTTCTTTTTGCATAAAAATTGAGCAGATCGTCAAGTCAATTAGTGTGGTCGGTGAAAATACCAACGCAGTAGAAAAATGTCTGGGAGGTACAACAATCGATCTCCAGCACAGAGGACACTGCGACTAGTCTGGCAGGGAGACTTGAGCATATGGAGGCCCGGTTATACTACATTAATGTATTGGAGAACGTGACACGGTTTTGAAGTATCAGGGTTTAGTTTAAATTTAATTTCAGAAGATCTGCAGAGATGGTCAAGTCTCTCCTTATCCTGGATGGGAAGAATTTGCCTTCTTAAAAATGATCATTCTCCCTAGATTATTATATACATTACAAATTATACCAAAATCCTTATCAAACGTCTTTTACAGCAACGTGAACAAAATTTTCACAAATTTATTGTGTCAAGGAAAATAAAGTAAAGTTAGCAAGTAACAGAGTCCAATTCTTGTGGGTGATTGAAAATTGAGAATATCTTGTTTGTTTTCAGACAAGAAAGGCAATTTTGAGGCTCAAAATTGTTTCAAACACATTAGGGACATGCAGCAAAATATAGAAATATTTCAAACTAAAGAACCGCTTGTCATTACTGGCCCCTGTTGCAAACAGCCCAGACTTTTTGCCAAGACCCAGTGTTTGTAGAATGGCATGAGAGTGGATTGGATCAACTTGTGAAAATGTCTTGTGGGGTAAATGTGAAACCATTTGAGAAACTGAAATATGATCATCAGTTACGATTTCATATTTTCCAAAATATACAGTTATTAACTTTTGAATAGACCCTATATGGCAGTGAATGAAATGTTTGCTGTTGTGAAAATGATCTGATCTTTGAATCTTCCCTCCCAGGGTCAAACAGAATCCCCCAATACTATCTTGACATCTGAATTAAAACAGTTATTAAAAAGGTATGTCTGAGAAGAACTCACCTTTCTTCAGTCAGACCTAGTTCACTGGTCAGAAACTCAAAGATCTTGGCACTGTGTTCTTTGTTTTTGTCTGCAGTGTCAGTCACAGAGATAGCTGACACTGACAGCATCACACATGGAGCACAAGAACCAGCTATAAGCATTGGCAGGCCAGGCTTCACCACCACATTCATCCTCTGAAAGACACAAACAATAATTGTCATCAATAATTAGAAGCATAAACATTGAGTATCACAGAGGGGAAAACCGAGCAGAGATAAATAGTGGTTCAGTCAAAGCCTGACCTTGAATCACTATTGAAGTTCATCCTTCTGAATGGTATAGCAGAGATCCCTAGCAACAGTCTTAGTTGCTCAGAGTTGGTTTGGCTGTTGTCGTTTCATTTATTGAATGTTTAATACATTAAAACAGCATTCTGCAGAGGACATCATATGAATGACTAAAAGGACATCCTATGAATGACTGAAAAAAATAATTTTAAATGTCTTTTTATTCATTTTGTACAATTCATTTTGTTTGCATAAATGACCAAACATGTTTGTGCAATCAATAAATTTTTGTCAAGTTCTTATTTGAAGATATGCATGCAGATAGTTGCCTTTTTTTTAAATATTAGTTTTTGGTTTATTTGGGTTTTTTTGTCTGTTTGTTTTTTTTGTCTTCATAGGCCTACCATTCCCATTATGGGAAACTGTGTCCAAACTTTTGACTGTTAGCATACATATTTGTTCCTCTAATTCTGAGAAGAATGTTGTCCATTTCTCACCATCATTATAATGATTTTGATCCTCCATAGATGTTATCTACATAACTTTGCCATGAGCATGCTGAGTTAAATAACACAGAGTTTACTCAACTGTAAAGCCCCAGCTCGTTAGAGATAAAGAGGCACAACATAACCTGGTCAAAGATAAAAATTGTAGTCAGATCGGTATACTCTGTATAATAAACATAGTGTTAAAGACCAAGGAGAAGAGGTGGGTTTTAAGACGACTCTTAAAAACAGAAAGGGGTCTGTCTAACTGGCATGGCAAACCAGTCCACAAAGACCTTACTCTTTGTTTTTACACACTCAGGAGCAGCTAATCAACTAACCTGAGAGAAGAAGAGGGTGTGAAAGGATATAGCAGCTCAGAGAGATAGAGTGGGACTAGACCAGAGGTAAGCAACTGTGGTCCTAAAGAGCCTGCATGTTTTAGGTGTCTCCCTGCTTCAACATACCCTGAAACAAATGACTGTCATTAACTGACTTGTACAGGCCTTCATGACGTGATGATGAAGACCATCAATTTGAATCAGGTGTATTGATAAAAGGCAACAACACAGGCAGCCAGTGCAATAAAACAAAAATGGATGAAATGTGACCTTGTCTATGTGTGCCAGATAAAGGACATGCAGCTGCATTCTGAACCATCTGCAGACAACCAACAGAATACCTACTAACTCCCACATAGATTGGATTACAGTAATCCAGCTGACTGGTGACAAATGCATTGACTACTATTTCAAAGTGATGCCTTGTAGGAATGGGTTTTAGTTTGGCCAACTGCTTCAGCTGGAAAAAACTCAACTTGACCACTGCTCTAATCTGGCTGTCAAGCTTGAGATCAGAATCCATTTGAAAATCAAGATTTGAATGGATCCCTGCATAAATCATATTTGTCCAACATGCTACGTTTAAGAAGTTAACTTTCCTAAAACTGACTGTAGTAACACATCTTGGGATCAGTGGGAGCAGGTAATGTCAACATAAGAGGAGAAAAGCCTGCTGAAAAGCACCAACACACAGGAAAAAAGAATTATGAAGAATTTAAAAAAAAAAAAAGATACATAGGCCATACACAGATATACACACATGGATTTACCTGGCAGATAAGTTCCATTACAACTATAAACCCCTCAGGACTAATATGAGTAACAAGTCTGGGACAAAATTCCTAAGTTGGATACCGACTTGGAAATGGGGCAACCATCAGTCATGTCCTATATGGGCGCCATCAAGCTGTATGTGAAGAGTGAGCAAGACATTGATTCACTGATTCACACCACCAGGATCTACAGTAAGAACATTGTAATGTCATTTGTAATGGAGAAATGCGACTGAATGGTGACAAAGAGAGGAAATGTAATCCATACAGAAGGCATTGCACTTCCAGAAGACAGAATAGCAGATGTTGAGGAGAGCTACAAGTACCTTGGGATACCACAGGCAAATGGCAACCATGAAGAGGCCAGAAGGAAAGCTTGCAACAGGCAAGTATCAGCACCAAATAAGGCAAGTCCTGAGAAGTCAGTTCAATGACAAGAACAAGATCCAGGCAATTACAAGTACGTCCTGCCAGTGATCAGGTGTCCTGCTGGGATAATAAGCTGACAAAGGAAGTTCAGTACACAGATGTCAAAAGACAGAAGCTGTTTACCATGCATGGAGGACCCAGCCCAAATCCAGAGATTATATGCTAAGCACAAAGAGGGAGGCCAAGGCAAAGTGAGCATCAGGGCCACTATCCAAATGAAACATTGAAGCTCCATGAATACATCAGGAAACAAGATGCAAGATACTGGCAGGAAAAGAATCATGAAAAGCCATAACCAAATAGTGGGTTTAGTTAACATAAACATCTGCGCAGAATATGGACTGGATAACCCTAGGTCACAATGGGAAATACCTCCCAAGGTGGTGGAGAATGAGAGAGCCAAGATCCTGTGGGACTTCCATATACAAACTGACAAGATGGTAGTGACCAACCAACCAGACATTCTGATCATGGACAAGCAGCAGAGGAAAGCCGTTGTGATCAGAGCAGACATTCCCATGGATGGCAAAATCAGGAAAAAGGAATATGAGAAACTGGAGAAATACCAGGGCCTCAAAGAAGAGCTGAAGAAAGCATAGAAAGTGAAGGCAACAGTAGTTTCTGTGGTCATTGGAGCACTGGGGGCCATTGGCCCCACACTGGAGAAGTGGTCCAGCAGATATCTGAGATTTCCATCTAGAACAGCAAAGTCTTAGGAACAACCAAGATACTGTGTAGGACCCTCAAGTTCCCAGGCCTCTGATAGAGAAATGAAGCCTGAGATGATGAACAGCCACCCACCCTACACAGGTGGGAGATGGGGGTGAGTGAGGGAAAAGGTTTTTTTCTTTTTTAGTTTTTTAAAATACAAAATAAGCTGATGTTTGTTTCGTTTTAAGTAGGTTTAATTGAGAACAGTCATGTGTTTGTTTTGTTGTTGTTACTGAAAACTAATGCTATTTAGGAATTTCAGCACAGATCAAGGATATACGGCATTGCTTGTCATATGTTATTGTGGACAACAGATGGCATTATTCAGTTTCAACAAGGCCTCGAGTAGCCAACCATTTGGTGAAGCAATAGGCTAAGAAAGCCTCAGTAATTCATGGGGCTTCATTTGCCCATCACTATCTGCACCTACTTTAGACATTCATATGATGTCCAAGATCCAACATTCAAATGTTGAACTGGATATTGACGTTCATATGGGGTTGTGGTGAGACATCCAAAAAAACTGACCTAGTTTACACATCCAGAATTGGTCATGGACTGACAGATGCAATATAGACATCTGCATGCTGATGAGACATCCAATGTCTAGTGGGATAAAAAATATATTCACATGATTAACTTGTGATGGCCCTGCAGGTCAGGATGTAGGCTATGAATCTCAATTTTTTTCACTTTATTGCCAGTGCAAGTAAAACAGGTTCACAGACTAGGAAATTACTCTGATGTAATGGTGCAGATATAACAAAATAATGGAAAATGTAAAAATAGAATAAAAATAAAATAAGAATAAAGCAAAATAAATAAAAATAAAGTAAATATGCGAGGTATAAAAGTTTACAATTAAAAAAAAACAATAATAATTAAAAATACACAATTTATACATGTGCAAACAGTAGCAGGTGCATAGAGTGGCTGTTCTATGCCAGAGTCATTTAACTGTTGTTCATAAGTCTGGCTGAGGAAGAAAGTTGCCCTTGTGGCAGGAAGTTCCGGTCCGGATGAACCGTTGTCTTCTGCCTGAGGGAAGGGAGTTAAACAGGCAGTGTCCAGGGTGAGAGGGGTCAGCTGCAATCCGAACTGCACGGCCTAAAGTCCAGGAGGGGTACAGGTCCTATAAAGATCAGAGGTTGCAGCCAATCACCTTCTCAGCAGTGCGCACAATGCGCTGCAGTCTGTGTCTGTCCCTGGTGGTGGCCCCAGTGTACCATACGGTGATGGAGCAGAGGAGGATGGACTTGATGATGGCACCATCATCTCAGTCAGCAGTTTGAGTTTCCTTAGCTGCTGCAGGAAAAACATCCTTTGCTGAGACTTTCCTGAAGCCCATGATCACTTTCACTCTCTTCTGGACATTGAGCTCCAGGTTGTTGCAGGTGCCCCAGGACACCAGTCGATCCACCTCCTTCCTGTAGGCACACTCATCTCCATCTGAGATTAGCCCAATGGGGGTGGTGTCATCTGCAAATTTGATCAGTTTCACAGACTGATGGCTAGAGGTGCAGCAGTTGGTGTACAGGGAGAAGAGCAGAGGTGAAAGTTCTGAGTGTCTGAGACGTTCTTCCCCAGCCTCACAAACTGCTCCAATCCATCAGGAAGTTGGTGATCAAACTGCAATGGGAGTCAGGCACATTGAGCTCAGAGAGCTTCTCTTAAAGCAGAGCTGGGAGGATTGTGTTGAACACAGAACTGAAATTCACAAACAGGATCCTGGCATAGGTTCCCTGGGGAGTCCAGATTCCGCAGGATAGAGTGAAGGGCCAGATTGACAGTACTATGTACAGACCTGTTGGCTCTGTAGGTGAACTGCAACGAGTCCAGGTGGTGATGGTCCTGAGGTGACGGTCCTAGGAGAGGACCAAGCACTCCAATGACTTTATGACTACAGATGTCGGTGCCACAGGGTTTTTTGGGTTGGGGATGATGATGGAGGATTTGATGCAGGCTGGCACATGACCTGACTTCAGGGAGGTGTTAAAGATCTCCATGAAGACAGGAATTGGCTCATCCGTGCAGTGTCTCAGGGTGGAGGGGAGACACCGTCCGGCCCGGGAGCCTTGCAGGGGTTCAGCTTGTTAAAGAGATTGTGTACATCCTCCTCCTGCATAGAGAGGGGATTGGAAGAGGAGGGGGAGTCCACGGTGGACTTTGATGGAGTGGAGTGAGTGGTGGTGTCTGGAGAGGTCTCAGGGCTGGCAGATCCATCAAATTGGCAATAGAAGTCGTTGACGCAGTTGGCCAGTCGCAGGTAGTCAGCAGTGTGGGGGGCTGTAAGCTTGTAGTTGGTAAGCTGCATAAGCCCCCTCTACACAGAGGCATAGTCATTGGCAGAAAACTGCTGCTGGAGTCTCTCAGAATACAGTAATTTAGCATTTATCACCTTCCTGCTAAACCTGTATTTTAGCTCCTTATAGCTGTCTCTTTCCCCACTCCTGAATGCTACCACTTTCTCCAGTATGAGCTGCCTGAATTTACCTGTCAACTAGAGCTTGTCGTTGTTGTAGCTCAGTCTAGCCTGTGTCGACACAATGCAGTCCTCACAGAAGTAGTAGCTCCTCCACAGCCTCTCTGGTCCACTTCTTTGATCTCCTCACTATAGGTTTGGCAAGCTAAGTGGGGATCAAGTGAACCATTGCGTGGTCTGAAAGACGGAGAGCTGCGTAGCCAAGAGCTGTACATGATAGGCTCCGCTCACTGTAGTTTAACAGTGATCCAAAGTGTCCTCTGCTCTGGTTGGGCATTTAATGTCTGTATTTGGGTAGCTCCTGGCTCAGATTCTCCTTATTAAAGTCACCTAGGACTATAACTAAGAAGTCTGGAAAAGTCAGCTCCACACACAGAATCTGGGCCGTGAGTGCACACTGGGCCTCATGCACGTCCACATCTGGCGGGACGTAAACAGCGGCCAGAATGAATGAAGTGAACTCACCTGGGGTGTAAAATGACTTACAGTTGATGAAGAGATATTCCAGAGCAGGAAAGCAGTGTTGGGAGATCACAGTCACATTGTTGCACCAGCTGCTGTTGATGTAGAAACAGACAACCTTCACCTGCAAAGAGGAGCTGAAATCCATCCTGATGTAGCCCGCAGTCTGGTCTGACCACAAAGTCACATCTCTGTGAAGCGTAAAGCACAAGAGGAAGAAAAGTCCCTGTTCTTCTCATTAGCAGTGCCAGCTCGACCAGTTTGTTGCTGAGTGAGCAAACGTTAGGGAGGAAAATCCCAGGTAAAGGTGTATGTAGTCCATGCCTAAGCAGTTGCACGAGGGACCCAGCTCGCTTTCTTCTCCTGCTGAGTCCCACTCTTTTAGCTAAAAAAAAGGAATAAGTCTACTGCAGATGCTGAAATCCGTGGAAACAAAGGACCCGTGGAAGCAAAGGATCTAATTAGTAGCTCCTCCCGAGTGTAAGAGCATGTCGACACAGTATTTATGCACAAAAACAAACAAAACAGAGTGGACTGAAATATCAAGGTGTCCATCCACACCACCACCTTGTAATGTAATGTAAAAATGTACTGAAGGTCATCGTAATATACTAAAGTAGGAAGTCACATTCACTGAATCCAAAATGTTCTGGGAGAGAACTTTAGACTACATAAAACAATGTATGAAGTATTCAGTCACATGACCTATTGGTTTCTGAAGATGAGTTTTGAAGCCCAATTTTCTTCTTGCAGAGCATAGCCATGTTGGAAGGTTTAGAAGCAGACACACACTCACTGTGTGTCAAAGTTAGCCTTGCTCCCAGTTTCTTCAGTCGAACCCCGCTGAAATATCCGCAGAGTAGCCCTCAGACATTTACAGCAGGATATACCATTTAATACCTGACAGTTAAATCAAAAATGATTGCTGCATTTAGCCAACGCTCGGTTATTACAAATGGCTGGTTACTTCGCTATGGGCAGGATGATTCTGGCTATTGGCTGAGCAGACCATCAGTTTAATTATAAATAAATGTAATGCTTTACTTAAAGATTCTCCTGGCGCGGTTAAAAAACGTCACTCTCCTCACAGTTGTCATGGATGTGAAATCAACAAATAAAACAAAAACGTTTTTTTGAACCAGGCAGTAAATATGTTTATTTCTACACTAAAGTCTGACATTTTAACATGGGAGTCAATGGATATTGACTCTATTCTGGAGGCAGCCTCTGTCGGCCAATGGAGGAACTGCAACGAATCTTAGTTTTGTATGAGCCACAATACGTAAGTAAGTTGGGTGGCGCTTGGAGAGGAACCCTAACCCCCACTACCACAATAAGATGTTTTCACTGTATAGATTACAGATACTGTCCATCTCCAGCTGCACACCACATACAGGGGTGCCACGCAGGGGAATAGATACGAAATTAAATTAATTACAACGTTCAGAAACGCCCGCTCCCGTCTTGTACAAAGAAAAAGAGAAAAGCTACGTGGCATCAGAATCGTGGCGTAACAAGCTCTGGAGCTCTCGGCTGAAGCTCATCACTTAATGTACAAACGCGTTAATCTATTGCACCATTAACACATCTGAACCGAGGATAAACTGGATACCAGACTATGTGCTGTCCATTTTTTCAAATTACATTAATTACAGACGCTAGTTCTAATGTTGGGGCGTGAAATTGGTGAACACTTTGAAGGTGAACGTTACCTTTGCTGAACAGACCCCGGGCACTGACTCTTGCCAATGTATTGTATTAGTCACTCACCTCCTCTGCTTTACCCAGAATCCCGGCTGTACAAGAGCACAGCTTCTTTAAAAAGTCCTCAGAGAACGAGCTGGCCGGTAAATTACTCTGTAGATCGATAAAAGGCATTTTACCAATACTGCGAAACAAACACTACTCCACTTTCTTTCCACAAGGAGGAAATGACTGTGGCAAGATGACAATACTTTTTCCGGTTGTAATTTTCAAAATAATGTCTACTATGTCTAAGTTAATTGTTAAGATCAGATGTTAAACACTCAGACCGACCATTTAGAGTCCTTCAACCCTGGTCCTCGGGGCCATATGCATATTTTATACATTTACATACACACAGACACGCGGGCGTACGCACGCACACACACACACACACACACACACACACACACACACACACACACACACATATATA
>JAOWBL010033771.1:0-28798 GCA_028564865.1 Zenarchopterus dispar
AGGGGCCTGATAGCTAAAGGCTCTACCTCCCATTCTACTTTTAAAAACTTTAGGAACCACAAGTAGGTCTGCACTCCGAGAGCGAAGTGCTCTAATGGGAAAATATAGTACAATCAGGTCTTTAAGATAGGATGGGGCCTGATATATATATTTAAAATATATTCATGACTCACAAACAGTTATTTTATCTGTTTATTTGTGATTGTAGTCTAGATTTTAAAAATATTTACAAAAAACCTTTCACAGAGCCCAGGCAGATTTACATAATTGATTTCCTGATGAGGAATGCTACACAACTTCATAATTTTATATATTTTCAAATGATTGTTAGTTGTTGGTGCATCTTGTGATGTAAAATGGTTTTAGTAGAGAGATGTTTTATTAATTGCTAAATATGCCTGCAGACTGCAGTAATTATACAAAGGATACAAATTTCAGATTGTCAACAAAATGTATTACAGACTAAGACAACTCCACAGAATGACATTTACAAAGAACATCTTCAGATTCTTTACTGTCAGGAGATAAATCCCAAATATGAAATGCATGAAAATTCGTTTTCTCTTTTGATGGTTTGATTTCATAACATGTTCACTGGAAAGTGGCTTTATTTCTAAAACTAATATTACATATAAATCCCATAAAATATTTTTGCATTAATTGCCTTTTCTTGAAAATGAAAACTTTAAGACTAACTGTTCTGCAAATAGATACAATCTAGATCATTTTGCCCAACCTCCTGAAGATGCTGCCCGACCTCTGAAGCTGATAATTGATAATTCTGCTATTTCTTAGCTGTCATTAAGACACACAGGGCTTACTTAAGTCCATTTCTTTCTCATGGACCAATTACACAGAGAGCAACTGTGCCTCTCAGGGCTTTCCAATCTGTATTGCATACAAGAAGCGACTAAAAACTGGAAAAAAATATACCAGAGGAAGAGGAAAAAGGCATGGTATGTTAGGATATTAGGAATAGCTCCTTTAAATTTTGTGAGGTGAGGGTTGGGGTCTATGTAGATTGGGAATTGCTTACAATAAGAGAGAGAGAATAAAACAAATAAACCAAGAAAAAAAAAAAGAAAAAGAAAATTTGCCAGAGCAAGAGGTTTCTCTGCCTTTTGGACAGCTGATGCAAATCAGGACCTTCTGTGTATCTGTTTACCTTGAAAACTGGTGGTTCTTGCATCTTGTCTCTATCAACATGCAAGCATGTGCTTTCTAAAACCAAAATTTAAATGAAACAGAGTTGCACATATGTCAACAACAGCTGCTGTACATAAACACTATGTTGTTTTTTAAACTGCTAGACTCAAAGCTTATCCCTCCATGAAAGACAGATGTCAGATTCCCCCTCTAATCTCAGCTTCAAGTCCCCTGGCTCTGAACACAGTTAGCTGATACGTCACAGTTTATCGACATTTCTTTTTTTTTTTTTTTTTTAAACAGCTATAATTAGCTGTTCCCATGACCAATTTGCTTTGATACAAGTACAAACTATAATTTATGATGATGGTTCTAATTAAAAATATTTTTTAAATCTACTCGGTGGAGCTGTACTGGTTGTTGTGTCTCTCTGTGTTTAGTTGAGACAGCAACATGATAGCCAGAGTGATAGTGTGCTATGTTCCCATGCCAAGACTCCCATCCCTGGGATACCGGAGTCCCAGCATTGTGAGCATTCCACCCCTAACCATCCTTCACATGCACTCACACTCATACACTCACACATATGCATGCACTGACATGGCAGCGGCATCTCCGATTGACACCACTGCCATCCCTTAAACACAACACCAGAAGTTCAAGACCTTTCTGTTACCACAGCCAGGAGATGTCCTGCACATTAAGCACCTCTTTTTGCCCTCACTTGAAAAGGGGCCATGGTTAAAGCAGGAGAAATAAGAAATAGATGTCTGGGAGGTCAACCAATTGAATTTAATACAAGAATTAATATTGTCAAGTTATGCTAAAGGAAATGTTAGGTCATAGAAGTGTGAAATCATCTTAATCTATAAATGCAGTTATGAATTTGGTCCTCATTTTTGCTCGTGAGGGCAGAGATTCAGGATCTACAAACAGGGATTTTAGTACAGACAACAGAATACAATGACACCAAGTCAAGTAATCACATATTATTAAAGAGTACACTGGGTATATGTCACATGAAAGTAAATATTAATAGTTATTCATTATTATATTACTTATTATTCCTTTATTCAACAGGGTAAGGCATTAAAAAGACCACAGTCATACCTTGGGACAGGTAGGACATCAGCAGTGATCAGTTTATTACCCAGTTTATTAGCCAGTGGTGATATACTTGCATGCCTTGAAAAGCTCTTAACAGCCAGGCTACACACAAAAAAGCACCCCCCAGAGTGAATTTTTTGACAGACTTCATTTGGACAGATTCCTTCTTTTCTCTTTCTGTCCAGCTGGATTTTCTGGCATTTGTCATTTGCAGCACTTTATGCACACTTCTTGTTTACAACCATCCTTTTTTTTTTAAATTTTAAGTCTCATCTCATCACCAGCCATGTCTGACAAGCATCACAGAGGACAGAACTCTTTGATGGCTGTGGTATTTCATATGTTCAACATTGCAGAGAGTCTGATCAGTCTGGACACTCTGCAAGGTACAAAGACATATGTCCAAGGAGAAAAACAAAGTCAGCTTGACATTACTGTCATGCTTTAACTAAACTTGAAAGATCAAAATGCACAGTGCAACAAAGTGAAGCAGTATATCATGCATCTCAAGTTACTGCACTTCCTCACAGTAGTGAGCAACATTGGGATTTCTGCTCTGTTGGAGCCATCTTCACTAGTGAAACAACATGTCCTCTTATGCAAGCCAGAGTTTGACTTTGTGGGTAATAATTTGTTTTAGTCACCAGAAGCGCTCTGCAGTGCTGCTGTATGCTGTATGAAGAGTTTGTGGGTTAATTATATATCTGCATTATACATCATCTGCACTCTCTTTCATCACTGCATTCAGTCAGAAAGGAGATTTTCTAGAATGAAAGAAACAAAATTATGTTAACTTACGTCAATTATGTTATCTTAGCTCTCATGTAACCTAAATGTTATAAGTTACTTTTGAGGTTTTAGTTGGTTTTTACTCCATTTGCAGCAAGTCAAACAGGATTTGCGAGGTTAAACTGAATTTACATATATTTATACATTTCAATGCAAGTCCCACCCAAAAGTCCTTGGTCACTTTATGTTTCTGTTTCAAGGGGATGAGAAGCCGAGCCGAGGAATGCTGTTTCACCATTTGTCTTACTTTACCCTGCTGGTCCCCAGTGGAAGTTGCTCAGCTTCCTTTTTTAGCCACAGCTGACTCATAGGATAGCTCCCCCTCCCCCACCTCCCTACGGTTCTTATGCAAAGATCCTGCTCAGTTTTAACCCTCTCTATCTCTGTCCCTGCTCAGATTCTCCTGAGTCACAGGGCGCAAACATCCCCCTTTCTCCCCCCTCTGGGTGTCTGGCTCCTGAAAAACAACAGGTGCAGCAGTCAGTCTGCTCTCCAGCTTGTCCAAGCCTTCCAGTCACTTCCAGCCACCTCTTCCCTCCTCTACTTTCTATATTTCTCCACTCTCCTACCCATTTGCACATTTCCCCTCATATATTAGATGTTGTCCTCTCTTTGTACTTATTAATGCTTACCGTAAGGGTGTTTAAAAATAGCCCCATTAACGCCAGTTTTGAAACTAATTTCTTATTGTACTTGCAAGGGCCATGTTTTTCTCTGCAGTTCACTTAATCACTGTCAACTATTTTAACAGTTGAAATATATTGTGTACTTCATGACTTCTGCTGCTTCAGTCTATTTTACTTTCCTTGTATTATCCCAAATATACTGTTCATCTTCACAACAGCACGTGCACTCTTGCTTATAATCCTCATAATTTGGAAAAGTATTGAATTTCACTTCATCAGGAGCCACTAATTTGTGGGAAACTTATTAGACCTTTGGATGCAGCTCATACATTTTGAAGGTTGTCCTTGAAGTTTTACTCACAGCAAGTTGTGAAAGTCTCATGGACTCCCTTCTCAAGCCAAGATGGCTCAGTTTCAAACCCTCTTGGTGGTAACCCAGTGAGTTCCAAAGAGTAAAATGTGTTTTTATGGAAGCTTCTTGCAGAATACCTCCAAATATACCAACTGTGATTAATTCAGTTATTATTACTTCTGGTTTAAGCTTACACTCACACTGGCAACACCTGTCCATGAAAATAAACACTTCTTTTTTATTTTACTTAGCTTAGTCCATGCGCACCTGTGGTTGAGTTGTTTATGAGCTGACAAAAGCTTTAATTATTGAGATGAATAAGGGAGTCCAGCGTTTTCCTATTTAATACACATTAATATCAAATGTTCCCCACTGCCATTTTGATAGAAAGGTCATATTAAAGTAGAAAACTAACCATCTGGGCCTTTCCTCACTACAACAGATGAGAGGGCTGCTGGACTTCCAGAAGACATCTTTTGCAGGGATCCAGATGCTATGTTTAGTTCAGTCATACTGTTATTAAGGCTTCATCTATTAGTGGAGCACAATATCAAAAGGGACAAGACTTAAATTTCTTCTCCTTAAATTTGCTGCCAGATATCCCTTCAGCTCATGTTCCAGAAGTTTCCGTTTGTCTAGTTGGAACCTGACTAGACATGGCTGGTATTTCCCCCAAGCCCGTGTTTGCTCCTTGGGTTATACTGGCATGTAAACTACATTGTCTGTAGCCCCAGATAGTGTGTGTAAAGATGGATCCAGGAGGAACAAACAGGAATGACAGAGTCTCTAAACTAGTACACATGGACATGTTTAGGCACACAAGACTATAAGCATGGTCCAAATGCTCCTCAGCAAGTGGACTACCTGTGTCCAAATGACAATTTGATGAAAGCCGGAGACATATAAATCATGACAAAATGGGAGCTGCAGAAATGTTAATGAGGTTTAAGCTGGCTCAATAACAACAGGGAACATGTCAGTGTGGCACAAAATACGAATGCCAAACAACCATTTGTAATTGAACTTTCTTCAAGTGTGGCTGTTACACATTTATTTTTCTGTAACGATGTAATATGTTATTGATGAAGTCAGGTAGAATTTGCAATGTCAACATTTCAAGAAATCTAATCATCTCAGGTTTATTATTTGATATGAAATAAGGGGGGCTAAATCACCTCAAAAGTCTTGCAGTCCCAACATTTCTATTTCTCTTCCTTTCTCTGTCATCTGCTTACTTTTTCAGCTGACTTAGGTCAATCATGTCAGAAAAATGAGACAAACAAACTCTTAGTATCCTTCCACAGCACAAAAAATCAGAGTTTGACATCACTCATTTTTACTTTCAAGGAACATACCTCTTCACCCTTCTCCCTGGTGTAATGAACAGATCAGTAAATCTTTTAATGTTACTTATTTCTTTTTTCCCTCCTAATGTTAAACAGATTTCCATACTTTGTAAGGATATGCTTGGTTTGCGTTTCCAGCCTGTAACTTTTTTCATTTCTGAAAAAAAATGAAAAAAAAATAAAATAAAATCACAGACACAGATCACTTGCAGACAAGAGCAGTCTTCACTGGTTTGCACCAGTTCTGTGACTCATTTTAATCATTTAGAGCGACTGCGCAGTTTAAAAAAAAAAAAGGCCTAAAAGGTCTCTCTCATTTCATCTGAGTCAGTTTTTGGCAGCTGGTCTCCTTTCCTTCCAAATCAGGAGGGCTGCAGCAGTGAGTGCTTAGCAGACAGAGAGGAATGCGTGACACAAAAACGTGGTCGTTCTCACTGACCAGCTTACTCTCTCCTCAAGATCTCAAGGACAGCCTCTCCGTCTTTCCAAAGCAAACCAGATAAAGACAAAAGTTTAGTATGGATCGTCCACGATGAAGGTCACTCCAGTTTGTTTTTCCAAATGTGTGACCTTTTATCAGTATTATGGCTGTTTTAGTTACTAAAACAATCTAGCAATTCCTGGCAGCAAGGTTTTATCAACCTGACTTTCAATATCAGTTTTCTTGATGTGCCTTGGTATACTAAAGTGTTACGTGTGAAGTATAATCCACTTGCTGATTGAATTAAGAAAGACATAGGTGTATGATTATTTCCAGTGTGAAAACATTGACACAATGAGCTGTTATACTGACATATCACTCTGCTTGAGGTTTCCTTTGTTGTTTTTCATGCCTGCAAATATGAAACAACAGGTGTCTAACAGCAAACGCTATGACCGGTTAGGCATGCAGCATATAAAAAGATCACATCAACTCTGTCTAAATGCTTCCTGGTAAAGATGTTCATGGTAACAGTCGGCTCTAAAGTGTGAAAGTGAGAGAGTTGTTTGAAAGGGAGGAATGCAACAATCCAAGGACAAACTAGACTACCCAACTTTTGGTCTTTGTTCCTGTTGTTGTAGTATGTGTAGCTGACGGGAAAGTCTTGTGAATTGTGGAAGAGACAAGATATGATGGATATTGAACATAATGAAAATCATACTTGGATTTCAGCTCTGATCAGGTCGTCCTCCTCATTACAATAAGTCTGTTGTTTGATTTGGTCAGCGAGCGTCCTCCTCTCCGATCCCAGTGTCCCACCCTAACTGCCTTGCATCTGACATTTCATTGCACAACAATAACCGTCATTGTTTGCAGCATGATTTGGACACTCACTCTGCCTCATGACATATTGCTGCTTCTCAAAAATCTGGATCAAACCAGCTGAGACTGGCTGAACACACACAGACAGCCAGTGTGACACGATAATTTACTCTCACTGATGTGTCACTTCCTGTGATCCGACCGTATGTCTCTACAGCAAGGTCACCAGTGTTCTCCCCCAGAATCTCATCTCTTCAGAAACTTTCTCCCTGATTCCTCCCTCTTTTGTGGCCTTGATGTTCTTATCCATTGATCTCACATCTTTTATGCTTCTACACAATAATGGAGTTTCTGTGAGTGATATCTAATTGATGGGTTACTCATATGTCCACTTGTTTATTTGTGGTATTTATAGTGCACTCACTATCTGCTTGTGCTAAATGAGCACTATCTGTCAGAAAGTGCTCATTTACCTGAAAAAAACAAAGCAAAACACACAGACACACAATTTTTTTTGGTTTTCTATCATGTTCTTGAATTCTTCTGCAAACAAAACACATGATGGCCTTTTCCTATCATATTTTCCCATTAGAACACAGTATACAGTATTATGTGATAATAGCAGTGTATTCCGATGAGTAATATCTTGAAATCTTCTGATAACGGGATGTGTCAGGGTACGCTCTGAATATGGGCCTTGGCTAGTATCTGATACTTGGAGTGAGTCTGAACTACAGATTATGTCAGTATCAAAATGGTCTAATGCCCAGAGTTGATATGCTAAGGACATGAAATCAGCAACAGTCATAGCCAGAGAGTATCCATCATTGATATCACCATGGCAAATCTGAGGCTATCCAGGCAAAGATATCTTTGGATTCTGGAGGGTTTTGCGCAGTGCAAAATTTCTGGTTTAGTCTGAACTCCATTTTAGAGGTTGTAGGCATATGAACGGAGTATCTTGAATCAATGGTGTGACTGAATGTCACATCAAACAACTGACATCAAACACTTAATGGGTAAAAAACTCAAATATATGGTCAAATTATACTATACTATTTTATTTCCTGGATAATTGTTCTGGTGGAAGATTGGGAATTAAATAAATACATTTTGACAAACTCAGGCTTTCTCACAACTAAAAATTATACAAGATGATCAATGCCACTGAATGTGTTACGGATGGTCAAAGAGTCCCGGACCCAGTTGCAGAGTGTAGTTAATAAGGTTTATTCAACAGTCTTTGACTATGGCAAGCCACAAGGCGAAAAACAAAAACAGCCGACAAGGGCTTCCTTCAGGAGACTAAACAAAGGCTTAATGAAAAATCACCATCAAACATGGGTATCGAGTCATAACCATAACAACTCCAACTAAGGTATTAAAAACTCACTAAAAAATCGAGCAGTTGAACGAAGGTGTAGGATGAGGAGCATGACAACTCAGAAACCATTGGCGTGACATGGAGAGTAAAAAGCAATAATCCTGCACAGGGCATCTAAGTGAGGTGGCTTAAGAAACTGGCTAATTAGTGACCATCAGCTCCAGGTGGACCTGGGCCCAGTGCTCCTGGAGATCACTCCACCTCCCGGCGCTCCAGGGAGAAGGTTTAGGATTAGTTACCAATACGAAACCACAACAGAATGGGTTCAGTGTTATGTGCGCTTCCTGAATGAGCTCTCAATCATTTACTAATTTCTTAAATTTAAACTCAGCCAGTGGAGCTTTAATTGTTATTGATATATGGGAAACCATATAAAGTTGAAGGATCATAAAATGATCAACAGAAGAGGAGTGTAAGAAAGAATATGAGGTGAATGTACAATCATCATATCTGGCATTATCACCAACTCACATAGTTGATTAATGTTTTGCTCTCTATCCTAGTTGAATATATTTACAAAGTGTCTCAAAACCATAGCTTAGCACAACAGCTGTGTCTTGGTAACCTGCAGAATTATACAAACTTTGGTGTTGTCTGAGTACTTCCAGATTTGGCTGTAGGAGGTTAGAGACTTCTGCTAATCATCCAAGAATAAACACATACTCAAAGTTTTCATGCAGTGTGACCCTCCTGGCACTGCTGAGGCTACAAGATACTTTCCAGGAGTAGTTGGTGATGTCAGAAGCACCAGTGTGGTAGTGCTGAGTGCCGTGTAATTGATGGTAGATGGCAAGGTGGTTTAAGTCTCTTTGGCTGGCGTGGAAAGAGAAGACCTTTCTGATTTTGTTATAGAACAGGTCATCATTTGCCATGTTAATGGGGAGAAAAATAATGCACAAATTAAGACTTGCACACATATGTGCATGAAATTACACTGTATGTACTGTATTTGCATCCTGTCCTCATAGGGCTCATCGTCTGCTTTTGTTTACAGATACGTAGGAGAGGGAGGATAGATTGCTTAAACATATTCAAAAACATGTACAAAAGTGCCCTGTCCTCAGTCAGCTCATTTTAACGTGTTTACTGACAACCCTCTGTGAGCCACTCTGTCCTCTGCCTTCACTTTCTTAATCTGTCCATGCATTAATTTAGCTCCTACTCGCTCTGTGTTCTGCCTGATTTTCCTGTGTGGTGCCTTTCAAGGAGTAACTCAGGGAATGTGACTGCCTTAATGCACATATTCATGAATAACAGTCCAGAAGTTGTTGACTAGACTAGACTCTAATGCTTTGGATGTCGATGTTGGTGCTTGCTCAGTGATCAGGGTCATTTCTCAGCGCTTGGCTGATTTACAGTAACCTCTGAGGGTGAGTGAAATGTTCAAAACTTGAGTCCACATCTTTCAAATCATTTTCAAAATGAGTTACATTATCCAGAAGATGTCACAGCAAATTAATTTGATTATTTGTTGACTAGATTAAACTTACACTGCTAAGGTTTTATTTTTCAAATAACAAACTCTTGGAGTAATTAGATTGAGGCATTTAGTGGATAAGATGTAGAACCACCAGCATTGCAATAGCTTACTGAATGTGTCTTTTCTCTTTAGGAAGGCTGTGGAGCACAACTCAATTTCAGGATATGGCAACGATCAAATGGAGCTATTAACCCAGGCAACGAGAACAATATGCTTGTCGGTTATTCCTCTTGTAGTTTCTTTTGCCTGACTGTGGCAATACTATGGGCACTCCGCCCCTGTTACAGATGTACTGACTTGACCATCAAAGACTTTCAGACTGCAACTAGGTCCCTCTTCTATTGTCAGTTGAAGCAGCTGAAGGATGTTGTGATATAAGATCTGATGAGTTTGTATTCACTTAATCAGACTCTAAAGAATAAAACAGGGCTTTTGTTACATTTCTGATGAGGAGGTGAAGTCAAAAGGTGTCATTATCAAGTTTCCAGAGTTCACACCCTTTTCACTGAAATAAAAGGATGATGAAGTCTATAGGGATGGCTATTGTGATATAAACTAACTGAATGTCATCAAAAGTATACAAATAAACATATTTGTTATGACTTGGTGGTGGAGCTTCACCTCCTGCATCTTTCTTTGCTTGAGGAAAACAAATGTGCCCCAGTTTGACACACCTTCCTTTGAGGATGGCTGATTTATTGAAAGGAGTACCCATATACACTGATGCGTGGGATTAGTGAATCCCACGCATCAGTGTTGGATCAGTGACAGAGATGAGACAGCAGATAAGTCGCTGGCTTGTTATCTGCTGTCTCATCTCTGTCATTGTGAGAAGGACTTTAGCATAAAGATGACGACCATGGTGTCTCTGCAAACAAGGCCAGTCAGTAACAGCATTAAGCTATCAACTGTGACTATTTATTTGCATTTCCACAGAGGAGAGTGTTGATTTAGATAATTCAAACATTTAATTAAAACACTTAAATTATTCATCTGAAATGGTAGACAGTATATTGTATTCCATCAGCTTCAACGTCATTGCCTCTCTTGTTAACACAGCATCACTTCACATATTTAATCAAATCAATGCTGCAAGCTAAAGTTTATTTTTGAACACCTGTTACAGGTGTCATCATACATAACATCCAACTAGTGATAAACATGCAAAAACCATGCAGTACTTATCAACATACCTGCAATTTCACTTGAGGAAAGAAACAATGGTACCATTATGTATTGCTTATAAAGCCCCTTTATTGTGGTTTATAGTACTTTTAGCCCGATAAACCTTTAAAAACAGTTGGAAATCTCTCCATGTGTAAAACTGAAGCAAGACATACATCTATGTGTATATAAAGTATGCCCTGTGGACAGGATCAGCAGTTTTTATGCTTTGATCAATTAAGGTGTCTTTCAGCATATCTGACTTAAGTGTCAAGTGTTTCTTTTGCTTCAGATTCATTTTCTGGGCTTTCTCCAAAATTGTCATATTGACATGGCAGACTGCATTAAAGCACAAAAAGTAATTGGTTGTATTTTTACTGCTTTGTATTATTAACAAAGAAGGTCCATTGCAAACACTTGATGTTAATTTTCTTTTTGAACTTTTACAAGCACTGCTGTTGCAGGAGAAAAGTCCAGTGATGACTTCTACTCAACAGTTACTGACAGTTCAAGATTATTGGTGTCACAGTGATGTAATAATACCCATACCACAGGACAAACAACTCACATGCAATAGATCACTGCATTGTGAGATTTGTTTTAAACTCCAGAGGTTTCTGAGAAACTTCTCCACCCTCCATTGTGGGCAAAGTACACCGCCCGCTCCTCCCTAAGGAATGGAAAACTGCCACAGGAAAGGGCAAAAACATGATATTGTGGGGGAAAAAAATGCATACTCCAGTTCATGACGTTTCTCCCATTTTAGTAATCTGGACCAGGTGGATCAATTTGTTTTATAGATCTCAGAGCATGGAAACAATGTGTCATTGCCTGCAGAAGGGAGGATCAATCTGTTAACCAGTGTGAGGGGTGAGGACAGGGTTACTGAGAGTCAACTATTTTGAACTGCTTCTTTCGTGTCAGATGTGGCACACACCCCTTGCTGTTACAGCTCTTTCATTATTTAATCCATCTTTCATGGACACATGAGAGGATGATTATAAGGAAAGTGTTGTGATTCATCAGCTTTGGTCTTTTTAAAAAATGTTTGTTTCATTTTTTCTATAAAATTTCACACTCTTGCACTTTCTTAAGCAATCAAAATGAAGAGCCTCTTGTGCAACCACAGACCAAGGCCACAGGTTGTGGAAGACTGAGGCTAAAAAGCTGCTGGAAAAATTCAAAGTGAAATATTTGTGTGTTGATTCACATTTACTTATTTTTTAATGCAGCATAGCAAAAACAAGCATTAATCTTTGTGTATGCAGCAGGTAAAGACTGCAGACACTGCTGCAGTATTTTCTACATCTGAATTTCTTTAACAATGTTTATAGTTACACTATTTGCCCCCTTAAAATAGGTGTGGGGCCATTTTGTGAAATTCCTATGAGTTGGTGATCATCCTCACAAACTATTCATCACATGGGTTGAATCCTTTTGACAAAATAACTTACATAATCCTTGGAGAACCTCCTTTTATAGCAATAATGGCTTTAAAAACTAAATCAGTACCTCCTAATGTAAAATATGTTGTAAATTATTTATTAACAATGTTACACAATCTCAGCAGCAGATGCTGTGCTTACAGGGCACATGACTTTATCTCTAAGTCTCTACAGAAAACAAAACAACAACAAAAAACAACAACAAAAGAACAAAATATACATTCAGAAGAAGTCCATCAAGAACTTTTAGAAGACAATTGCAGTAAAATGTTTATGTATATGCAAACAGATGTGAAGTAAAAATAACATACAGTATCAAACATCTATATGAAAAGTATCTATTTAAAAAACAGTTTTAGTGCAAAGGACTTTACAATATAAAAATATGATCTTGTAATGTATACTTTTGATAAAGAGTAACAGAGCAGAGGGAATGTGGAGGTGAACAGGTTAGAGGTGTGTATCGGCGATGGGGATGCGTCTCAGCTCGACTATCTGAGAGTTGGTGACGCTCCCTCCATCGTGGCTTCCAGGGATTGAATCGTTATCGCTGATGTTAAGGCCGGTCCCTGAAAGAGATGCAATAAAGTGCATTATATTATAATCCAAAACCCAACTAAGTTTCTGTAAATGGGCCTTTATATGCAGGAACTGCAAGAATGTCTCCAGACCCATACTTCTACATATCTTGAGTATTGTACATGTTATCCAATAAACTGAAGTGACTTATCTCAGGGTCATCTGCTGGGTTTTGCCCCTTTACATTGTTGTGGTGTTAATTAACCCTCACTCAGTGAGCATGATGTACTTACTGTACCTGATCAGTTATCACAACAAGATATGAAAGAAGCAGACTGACAGACTCTGATATAAGACTGGAGGTGAAACTGAGTTACTTATTATGTCTTAAAGGATGAGTCACTCTGCAAGCACATTGGCCAAACATTATCTGGGTGAGCAATAAACATGCTCAGTTTTAATACATGCTTAAATTTCTGTGTTTGCCAGTAACTCTTGGTTTTTGTACCTTAAGTGCAAATAATTTGGCTATCTCTTCAAATTAAAACAGGAATATAATGTAATTTCAACATTATGCCTTATCAGCAAAATGTTTTCAGCTTAAATTACTGGAAAAGAGTTATTAGATGAGTTTTAATACTGATGGATTCCATGAAAGGTCACATAAGTCTGCACTGAGCTGTGAGAAGTTCTGGTGTAGATTTTATGATTCAACTACCACAGTGCAGGTAGTGTTTAAATAATTATTAGTAAAGTACATTTTACCTCCCCAAAGATATTGTATGTTTTCATTGCTGCTTTTTTATTTCCAAGCTACTTCATAAGCTCATTGAATTTCAGTGGAAAGCCAACTGGCTCAGAGATGAGATATATTTGAATTTATTCAGAAAATATCTAAGACTGCTGAGACATAAGCAGCCTTTCTGCGACATCCATTAATGATCAGTTGAACTACAACCCATGTGCTTAGAGTACGTGTCAAACTCTGTGTTTTTGCATTAATGGTTCACTACCAAATGAGGTGACTGAAGTGCCTCATTACAGCCCTACTTACTGACCCCTGACAGGCACTTCCCTATTATGTCACTCTGATTAGCAAATTCTCTCTCCTGTTGACTGAATGGATGACATGTTTGAACAATATAAAAAGTCATAGTTGAATAGTAACAGTTTTTAACAGAGTACAGACTCCAACAACAGCCCAGTGCTGCAGAAGATTTTAAGAAGTTTTTAAGTTTGTGTTTTTACAGCAAAGCCCTAGGTAGTTGTATTATCTTGAGGCCCTGCTAGGGACTTGAGAAAACCCTACTCTTTTGATTTAATTAAATGTTGAAAATTTGCCTTTTTGACATGCTGAATAATATGAATAATTTTTTTCAGAGTGCTGAGTTTGCTGCTGATAAATTTCCCTGTGGCAGCTCAGAGGCTGCCTAATCCTTAACAAAAATGTGGGACAGGACAGGAGGGATGAATCACAAGAAGAGCAGGTCAGAGACAACAGTCATACTGGGACTGAGGTCAGTTCACTCGGTGTTAAAGAGCGACACGCCTTCACACAAAAACACATCTACTTCTAAATTTGTCCTGTTAAAAACACAACTGATGAGGGCTTAAGAGACTGTAATTGTTGTTTGATTGAACAAAACAACATTGCTGTAACCTATAGTCACACCTGCAAGCCTTTCAAAAATACAGCTGGCAGAAAGGACTTCTGATTTGATTACTTCCATGGTTACTATTCTTGTTTTACTGCTATGAATACCAGCAGGTAGCTGAAAAGATCAACTCTGACATGTGTTTCAAGATTTAAAAAACTTTGTCGTGTCTAAAACATATCCACATTTGCTCTTTTTTTTAATTTTAACATTGCATTTGAAGTGATTAATGTTTACTTAAGAACTGTTAATGATTTAATTTCCCCTCAGAGTCATTATTCTGCTGCAGAACTGCAAGATATTAATTTCAGCATAAACAGAAACAGTAATTATGGTCCAGTCAGGTTGGTTTTTCCCCTCCAGATAAACCACCACATGCAGAATGCACTTTCTCTTTCTATGAATAACAGACTAAGGCTGAGCTAGACTCTTTTAGTAGCTATTAAGAACAATCAATACTTAACCAAAGAAAAACCCGGGAATGAAAAAATAGATAAGGTTTTAATTTTAAATCCAACTTCTCTGAAATAAGTATGTCTTCTTAGGTCTGTGATTATTTTTTTTTTCTCCTATATTTTAGTGATTTTGAAATCATAAATTGTTTATCTTTAAGAGATCTATTGAGACCTGTGTTACAAGGAGAGTGTTTACTTACAGAAACGTAAAATTCTTTATTTTGGTGAAAGATTGTAGTGTTGTGATGTATGGCTTAACTGTGTTGCTGCTTTGAAACTGAAGCTTCCTTTAGATTATTCACATCAAAGCTTCAAGTTTAATTTTCTTTTCTTAATTTACCCTAAAAAAATAAGCAGCCTGTTTTTAAAAGCAAACAACGCAGTGACAACTACATCAGCGGCGTGGAGAAAGCCCAATTAGCCTGAGGAAAGCATTTCAGCACATATTCAGAATCAAACTATTCTATAATCTTTTTTTAATATCATGGACCTATTCTTAATCATGTCAGCTTTTAAGTTGAGACAGCCAGACTCTGCAGTCTGTGGTGAGTGATCTTCCCTTCAGACAGCTGCTTCTGTGTTCAGATGTGTGTGTTCGTTGAACACCAGTGAGCACGTTGGAGCTTCTGATCATTAAATATGAATCACAACAGAGGAAGAATCGTCACCATGGCAGCAGAAAAAAATTTAAGGTCAGCAGAGGGATGACAGAGCAACTCATGAATTACTGAATGCAACAGATACAGCATGTATGTACTCAGTAAAATAATCAGATATTTTGGTTTGCAGTCACCAGGCAATGCTTCCTCATTGTTGTTCACTTTAACTCGACTTCAGGTTAAACAGGTTTATCATGAAACAATATTGTGACTGACACAATGAATTGAATTGTGGTGACCTTCTTAGTTTTTTATATCCTGTGGGAACATCTCATTCAAAATGAGGGTTCACATAAATTTTGGAGAAAGATTGGGTTTCTTATCCAAAAAAGTAACATTGTATTTGTTAAATGTTTTAATGAACAAAAAATAAAAATATGCTGAAGGTAAAAGCATTTAGCATCTGACAAACCATTTGCTATTTTAAGAGAACTGGAACAATGGAAGAACTACTAAGTTATACCCAAGGGTACAATAAATATTATATTGTCTTCCTGCTACTTGCTTTTGCTGCAGTCCAAGCTGTGTCAAAGTTCATTCTGACCTTTCTGCTTAAACTAAAAGCAGTGTGTATTTATCAATGACAGAATGAAGAAGGTTGTGTGTTTCGGGGAGAAAAAAAGGAAAGTTTATTTGAACTTTAAGTTTGCTTAAGGCTGAATAACACACCAGTTTTTAAGGCAAATATGAGGTCATCAAACTCCTGTGACTCCTCATCTGCAGTGACTAGGTTGGTGTTGATAAAACTTCCCTCTGTGGTATACGTCTCCATCACAGGACTGGGTTTAAAGCCGCCAGCGGGCTGAACACTGGGTCGCAGTGATGCTCGCTCCCAGTCCGCTGACACCTGATAAACATACAGATCATCAGAAACAACAAATGGTTGAAGGAACTAACCATTAATACATATGCAGACAGCTGTTAACAAAACAACAACAACAAAACAAAACAAAAGAAAAAGTGTTCTGAACAATACATACATGCACTACTGTCACTGCAGCCAACAAACATCTACTGAAACAGTGTTTAAAGGACAGTCTACTCAGAGCTGCAAGATCAACTTTAATATTAGATACATTTGTAAAACATTTGAATAAATATATTTACTGTGAAATATCACACGTTTTTTAGAGAAGCAGTCATTCTTTGTAGTACAAATGAAGTCATTCTCAGTTTGTAAAGAAACACATAGAGAGAAATGAAAGTGAAAATAGAGCAAAATCAGGTGAAATGAAACACAATTTAAAATGCTTTATACACAGAAAGGCTGTTTCTTTGGACTATTTAATCATGAGTGTGACGAATGAGGGTCAGGCAGAGTGCAGGCTGTCCAAGTGCCTCAAAGGGTTAAGTCCAAAACAAGGGGTCAGAGTGGGTTTAGGGGTGAAAGTGAAGTCACTGGGTTTAGGGTTTCATAGTAATGACACAAACCTATGCTTATGCTGTTAGTGCTGGCTGGAACTTATTTATGCCTCAATTAGAAAAAACATGACAGCAAGAGGGAAATAAATGGAAGACAAGAATTTTTTTTTTAATGACAAACAGATATTGCTGTATAATGTCATTTTAGAAAAATATATCAGATCAGGCATTGTGATGAATTCCTGATCTATTTGTGTATACGCATAAATGTGAGTGCGTCTGGTTGCTGCTCAAGCATCTGAGCCTTGCTGGGCTGTAACCAGTACAGAGTGTCCCGCTGAGGAAAATTAAGCACTACCAGGCACCTCAAATCTGTCACATCCACTTTGAGAAGAGGCAATGAGAAGATGACTCTGTTAAACTGGCTGACCCTCATATTTTTCAATATGTAGTCTAATCTTAAATTAATTGCTTGTTTATCAGTCCATCCCCCAAGTAGTAAATCATCTAACTTCAATAACTATCCACTGCCTGTACTTTTATTTTTCTGACTGGACTGCAGCCAAGTCTCACAGTGGCAAGAGTGTGTTCTGATGAATAAAACAAGATTACGAGGACTGTGTGTAACGATTGAGAAAGAGGAAGGGAGGGGAGAGAGTTCCCAAGACTAACAAAGTTAAACCTGTTCCCTCCTTTCCCTCCTGTATCTCCTTGTAGGGTATTCTACAGGGAAAACGCTGTAAAAGAGTAACTGCAAAAGTGCTATAAGTGTGTGGAGTACAGGACATTTCAGTGTTTGTATGTGATATGGCAGTCTGAAATCAAGGTCACAAGAGGAGCTGATATGAATGTTAGTGGGACTCAAGAAGACAAACACATAAACCTTTACACATATGCTACATAATGAGGGTGAGTGTGAGTTAAGATTGTCACTGAACAAGAATGAATGGCCTTTGTGGAATTACAATCAACTGAAGAGAAATAAACGATGGTACAAAAAGAGCCATAGGAATTAGGGCATGGGAAAAAGAGAGGAAAAGGGAAAACTGACTAAGAAAGAAAATAAAAAAAGAATTAGATGAAAGTAGCAAGTCACTTAAATTATATTTTTTGGACCAAATTCATCATATTTTAATTTGCTGTAATTAAAGTTGCCTTTGTTACAGAGAAAAAAGAAAACAAAATCCAGAAGCATTTGGAAAAGGCAGCATGTCTGTATCACTCTAGGTTTATATACATCTGCAGATCAACAGATGTACAATGATCTAATGTACCATCAAGCTGTTGCTCTCATTCTCTCTGTTTGTGTGTGTGTGAGAGAGAGAGAGAGAATGTGTGTGTGTACCTCTTCCATGGCACTGATAAGATTCTGAGTTGATTTGCTAATGTCGCCTCCCACAGCAGTGGGTCCTCCTCCCTGGTAGGTAGAGTCGGGACCATCATGGCCATTCATTTCCACAGTGTAACTGGCTTTAGTTGGCCAGCACAGCTGGTTGTGCATGATAAAGTACACTGCAAACACATAGAAGCCCTGCAGAAGAACACAGAGAAGAAATCAGCAATAAGAACAAAGTTGTCCACAACTGCCCCACTCAGAACCACACACAATCAATGTTACAGTCTAAAGAAATAAATGCTTGACAAAGAAATATACACTCCTATCACATTTAAACTTCTTCCATGCCATCCATTATTAGAAGCAGCTCTGGCATGTTTATGAAAGAATTACTTCATCACTAGATGATGACATCTTTGGTGTTTCTACTTCCCCCACTTCCTCATCATTGCTAAATCTTTTCAATCAACAGCATCAGGTTGTGAATTACCAAAAAACACCAGCATGCCAAATGCCACGAGGCCATCCCGCATTTCACAACACTCATCAACGGGTGATGCCAGCAGGCTCAGACAGAAAGGAAATGCTCGAAGGATAGCAAAGCACAAATATGCAAGTGTGTGGGACTGCAGGTGCAGACACATAAACAGACAAACACACACAATGATATTTCTGTATTGTTGCACTTCTGAAAAAAAGAAGCTGTGATTCAGGTGCAAAATCAGAACTTTGTTCCACATTGCACAGGGGATGGGATGTGTCAGTGTTTAGGAAAACTGGGTTTAGCAATATGTAGTTTCATAGCATTATGTTTGTTTTTTCTATGCAATAGGTTATGTTTGCGCAAAACACAAGTTCATGTCACCAGGAGTGCAGATCCATCAGAACAGCACTGAGTGATTAGCACAGATCATTAGCAAGCAGTGCAGCTTGAGAGACAGGATTTTCTACGAAAGCTGGTTATGTAAGTGTTCCCTGATTGCAGGAGAAGCCAAGTCTTTGGAGATGGAAAGCACAGCCCTGAGAAGAACAATGAAGACAGGAAAGTTACTGATGAAAGATGGCAAGATCAACAAAAGAAACATTTGTTTATTTGTTTGTTTAAGAATAAAAATGAAATTAGATTATGTGTGTATGTATTTAGAGAGAATACTAAGAATAATTATATGATGAATATATTTAAAATCCAATTAGTTTTATGTACTTTTCTAAACTAGATTTTGGATATAAAAATACCTTGGAAATGTTTCCTTTTTTGTTTTTGTTTTTGCTGTGGGCAAACCATTTTCTGATCTCACAAAAGAAATGGCACAAAAGAAATTTCCCTTAAACCCCAATTATATCCAGGCCTCTCATAGCTGATTGCATGTATACAAGGAAGGAACTTATTTTCTATATTAACACACTGATCCTGTATCCTATATTTGGAGAAAGTTGAATGAGGAAGTGTCGGTGATATAATGAAGAATGGTTCTGCTTCACAGCTGTGGCTATTTTTGACTGTGTCAATACAATGATGTAAGGCTTATCGGCAGAATGAGGAGATAATGAGAGATGGTGCCATGGTGATTTGATTATTGTCTTCTAATTCAACCTGATGAGGCATAGACATAAAATAGAAGAAAGGAAGATTGAGGAAATATGGAGGTATCAGCAAAAAGGTGTGATCCGTGTATCCAAAAGTCTGCTTTTCTTTGTGTAACCTCAAATCAGCTTCTCATTTTGGTTCTATCAGATATACTACTGGAAACTACAGGTTGTTTTGAAAGTGCTCAATCTGTGTAATCTGGAATATAAACACAGTTGTGCGCAGCTGCAACATCTGCAGCTGCTTAATAGTGGCCAGTAATTAACACTAGGGTGGTGCGTCACACAGCTACATCCACAACAACAACTGCAAACATGGAAAGTTCTTCTAATGGAAAATTCACTGCATGAAGGAAATAAAAACCTCACTATTATGTCTTGTAACAGACACCTGTGGTGTATAACCTTTCAGCCTTAAGGCAATGAAGCACAATGGAAAAATATATAAATAAAAACCTGCAAATAAAAGGTAAGATTTCCCATTCAGTAGCCATGTCCATGAACTACATTTATCTGTGGTTTTTCATTGTGTGCCATTCTCTACAATTTAACAATAATGATGAAATATATGTAAAATTAGACTATGTAATAGTACAATTTTTTTACCGGACATTAAAGTCAAAATATCCTGCTTGCTCACATATGTTTGGATCAGTCCTCTGATCAGAACATCTTGCTGTGGCACCAGGATCTTCTACATGTCTTTAAAGTCCTACATCTGTTTACAATTCATGCCAATTGCCGCTAAGTGCGTGCAAGGTTTAGTTAAAAAACATTTCTTTTATTTTTATCTGAATCCAATTAGCTTTTTTAAATGTCTGCTTTAAGTCCCCATTCAAAAACACACAGACCTTAACTCCATTTCCAGCTATAGGTACAAATTATATCTGTTACAAAAATCTATAACTGCATATGGAGGAGTAATTGTAACCCTGCTTTCTACATTACAACAGCGTCTGAACAGAATGCCTTTCTTAAACGGTACTTAGTATAAACTGGATCAGATGAATTCATTCACTGCTAATCAATGGCCTTGGACACAGTTGAACTCTGGAACTCTTCACCTGTTTTTACTTTGATTGAGCTTTTCTTAATCCAGCTGCAGACCAAAAAGAATTTAATCAGACCTTTAGGGTTGCAAAGTTGGCACCTGGACTGAAAGACAATTGCCATAGTTGTTCTAATATTGCTCTAACAAGACTTTTCTCCTTTTCCAAAAATTTGTTTGTGTAGGGCAATTTATCATCACAATGCATCCTGCCTGAAACAAAGCACAAGCTAAATGCAATGGGAAGGAATCTATTACACTGACATGTTCCTTTTAAATTGTATTAACCCAAATATAGCCATGTGCTATGGAGTGCGTGAGTGCATACATGCATGCCTCTATATTTATGGTATTTGTGCAAAGGGAGACATTAGAAGCCTGGCAGTGGAGGATTATAAGGCCCATAAGATGCTCTATAATGGTAAAAATAAGAACAAATAAATGTAACAAAGAAATAAGGACTTTTCACAACCTCAGTCAGGAGAAAAAATAAATTCACATCCATAAAAACTGAAACATCTTATTTATTTAGTTACAAAAATGAAGACAGCTTCTCGACCTCTGACCAGAAACTTTAAAAAGCACCATTAGATGAGGGCAGCTATGTGGTCCCATGGTCAGCTGAGGAAACTGGCCATATGATGTCACAGAGGGGGGTAAACCTAGAGCTCACAAAGAAGCGCAACATTTAACGTTAGGGCTGACATCACTTCTCTTCATTAGCCACTTAGTAAACATTACATTACTTTGGTGAAGCACTGATGTCTCTAGCACAAGGATGCTACATGTCACCTGAGGTCACTATAGACCTCTAGAGAGATGATGTCTCAGAGACAATGACAGAAGAAACTTTCAAATACTCACAGATGATAGTAGAAAAATTGCAAACAGTGTGTAGCCTGTGCATTATCAAGTTACTTTATGTGCTTTTGTTTTGTTTATATTCCTACTTCCCTAAATGCATCTTTTGTTTGGTTATTATTTTCTTATAAACACATTGCAAAGTAACAAATCAGAAATTTTAACACTCAGTGACAGGGATAATGTCACAGGATATCCTTTTGTCCCAGATAGTTGAGGCACAACATCTCAGAAAGGGAGTGGTCATTGGAAAGAAAAAAGACAGAGACCACGAAGAGACAAAAACATAAATGGAAAGTGGAGATACAGGTAGCGGTGTCAGAGAAGCTTTAGTGAGATGCAACACACTGATAACCCTGCCTCTCTCTGCACTCCTGAGGCTGATCTTTCTCTTCGTCGCTGAAAATAAAAGTGGGATGATATTGCCTTTATCTAACTCCTTTCTCTACTCTTAAGTCAGCAACACACTATCACATCAACACACAATCACACAAACAACCTATGTAGTAGCCTAGATAATCCAGTTTTAAATGTGAGGGATGTTCCAGAAGGTAAGAAACAAAATGAGAAACTACACGTCATTAATGGGAAAAAGGAAACACATCTATTTTGATAACTTATTTTGAAGGCACATATTGAAACAGTGATTTAGATTGATTTCCCCTTCATAAATTCACACTGGGTGTAGGAGCACAGTCATAAAATCTTTGCAGGTTGTACCTTTTTTCAGCTCAAAGGTGTATTTGATAAATAGTAGTATTGATGACAAAATGAAGATCATTTGCTAGACAAACCAGAAAACATGCGAGAAAAAAACCCCCAGAAAATAAATCAACGATCTTACCAGCAGGCAGTTAAAGATGACATAGAGGATGAGCATCCACAGGTATCTGTATCCCATGTGAAGTCCTGCCCACAACCAGACTATTGAGATAAGTAGAAAGAGGTAAAGGACCAGGGGCACCTCTGGAAAGCAAAAGAACAGTACATTAGCTTTTTAAAACAGTATGAATGTCAGAAAACACATAATGCACAATATTTTAGATTACACATAACAAAAAAATTATATATTTTTTAACATTTTAAATGTTCTAGCTGTTATTGTGATCTTGATTTCATTAGGATTATTGACCTTACTGCAACCTTACTGCAACTCTTACTGCAGTACAGTAAGGTGATAGTGAGCAATATTGGAGTGATTAGCGAGCCTCAGGAGTTGTTTAATGAATCAGCTTTCACAGCCCAACAGCATTCTGAGTCCATGAATGTGGACTCCTGTGGATGGAGATTAAAGCCTCAGCTGGTGGGGGTGAGACATTTGAGGACAGCTGAAGAGACCTCAGCCACACAAACATAGTACTGTATGCTGCTAGTACTAAAGAGCTGCAAGCTCCATGCAGAGTTTCATCAGTTGAACAAAGATGGTGTCTTAAAGGCAGCATATTTTCTGAAAAACTCTGTACTCCCCTAAATTTAAGTTTGCCATCACAGAAGTGTAATTACCTTAGGCTAATACTATACAATGCTGAATATTGATTTATCTGAACTCAATACATGTTTTTACTGTGTGATGGTCCATCCTTGATGCCTCAGAGCCAAAAAATGTTGGACAAGGTTTAAGACTTCTTTTTTGCACAGACAAGTTTGAAGCAGCATTTGAAAATGAAGCTGCACACTGAAGTATTTAACAGAGACTTTTAAAAAAGAAATCCCTTGGCTATTTGGTTTCATGAACTTTGATGACAATCTTAGCATTGATGTTTGCTTCTACCATTTCTGTATTGTTTTAATTTTATCACATTGCACAAAAGAACATAAAGTAAGACTAATCTAATGTATTCTAAAGGCAACATTAAACAAAGTGTGTTGGTTTTAAATTGATCTTCGAATCCAAGAAGAAAGTCCAATTCCAACTGCCGCTACTGAGTCACTCCAGTTGCAGTCTGGCTCTGGGTGTTATGTAGGACAAAGTGTGCAGTTCCGCTCACAAGTAGGATGGAAACACAGGGCACGGGGCCCAGGTTTACACAAAAATCCCTCACTTAGGTGCCACTTCCATCACCCTGTCATTTCCACTCTGCTGCAAGTTGTGCTACTTATGCCACAGCAACTTTCCTCTGACTCAGCCCAATTATATTTTCTCAGCAATATTTCCTTTTTCACCTATGTTACCTCTTCCCTTTCATTTATGTCCTTTTTAAAGGAAATTCACCAATAAATGCCCACACATGACATGGCCAGAGATAGTGGTGTGGCATGTGTATTATCAAGTTGCTTTATGTACCTACACTCTTCCTCACTGGTTATTGTTTTTCAATGCATCAATCAATACTTAGACTATTTTACATCTAGTCTAAGTGTACTTCACATCCACTTAGGACATACTCTCCTCTTTCTTTCTTTGTTTCTTTCTTTCTTTCTTTGCTTCCTTCCTTCTTTCTTTCTTTCTTTTTTCTTTCTTTCTTTCTTCCTTTCCTTCTTTCCTTTCTTTCTTTGTTTCTATCTTACTTTCTTCTTTTTCCTCCGGCCTCTAGGCACATAAATCTTTTTTATCTTCTTCCCCCTCTTTCTTCCATTTTACACATCTGTCTCAATCTCCTCCCTCCCTGCTCTGATTTTTCCATCCATGTAAGCACATTCCTGTCTGTGGACGGGGCAGCGCTCCCACAGTAAGAACAGGTTCCCAAAGTCAAATGGAGACTGTCTGCAAAATGCTGACTGACTGTTTGACTTGATACAACTATAAACAAACAAACAAACAAATAAATAAATAAATGGATGGATGGATGGATGGATGGATGGATGGATGGATGGATGGATGGATGGAACAGAACAGGACCCTCTTTTGTTTAGTGATTCCTGCATAACTATGGCTCACTTTCCGTCTGGTGGAGCTGAGACACACATAAACAGCGGCTTAAATGATTTATAGAGAATTCTTTTGTCCTCACAACACAAGAAAGCAACGTTTCTCCACAAACTCTTGGTTATAACAGATCACTGTGGATTCCTGGTGTGAGAGGACAAACTAACGAGGAAGCTTGTGTTGAAGAAAAAAAGCAGAGAAGAAATCCGAGAAGGTTCTGAAATTACTTTTTGTCACAGAAGTCAGCAGCCATTAAAACAACAAGCTGTAAAAAATGGGAGAAAAACACTTATGTTGAATTAATTAAAACTAAGAATGCTGAACAAGGAGAATAAACACTTTTCAAAACAAACCACTCTTAACCAAACATGCATTAATTTAAACCCAAATGCATCTAGTAAAATAAGACATTAGAAAACAAATCCAGCCTTGATCTACTGTGAAGAACATATGTGGCTTGCATTTCAAGGCTTTTAAATAACCCTGTAAGAGTTAAGTATAAACATACAAGATTGCTTTTCTTTTTTTTCCTCATTTCCTCTAATCAATGATTAAAGTGTGGCCAGGGAACAGTTGCTGTTGTAAAAGGTTAAAAAAAAATCATTACATCTTTTAAATACACCTTGTGTAATGAGTTGGGCTGTGATAAGAGTTTATTCACAAGATGTTATCTGTTTGGTTAGCTTTCTTTCTGCTGGCAGGCTGAAGAAAAAGTGGCAGAAATGACCTTCTGCAGTACAGAAGAAATTTTTCAAAAAAAAAAAAAGAAATTTTCTGCAAGTGAGGAGGAGTGCGTTTGTGGCAGACAGTTGCACACTTGCCTGATTTCACTGATGTCAGAGCTCCTACGATATTTCACACAGCCATGTGAGGGTTACATGTGGGCTTCTCACACTCATGCTCACATACACAGATTAGCCCTCAGTGTATTGCATCAGTTGTTTGCCATGGTAAGGAATTTCAAATAGAAAACCTTAATATTCACTGTCCACATACCATGAGCTATTCTCTTGGTTCTGCAGGTACAAGTATAACAGGGATGAATATGTGTAATTTATTCTACTCAAATGTAGTTTCATGATCATAATTGTAACAGCACAAATTGAAAGATTTTAGTCATTAGTAGTTTGTTAGACTGCTGTATATTACATTTCTTAAACTGGTCATTGAACACTCACAGAGAAAAGAACAGAACATTTTAAACAATAACATTTCTTCACAAAAGGTTTACTCCCTTTTGTACTTTGGACATTCTGAGACAAAGCCAGTACTGATTTATTACAAAAAGTACACTGAATTCACTGAGCAAAAAGCAACAATAAATAAGAAAAAAGTAAAGAAAACACCACATAGTTAGTGCACATTCTCTGCATGTGCTTATACACATTTAAATATGAACTCAGTTTGTTTTGGATGATTGATTTGTTCCAGATAACATGCTAAATGTGTGGCAAACACTGTTAAATGCCTGCATGAACTTTTATAAAAATGGTACTGCTGATAAGTTCGTGTTTTTGCATTATTCTGAAATCATTTTGAATGGTACACAACACTGGATAAAAAAAATTCACATCACAAGGGCCATCTTCTGTGTTTGCAATGCATATACTCACTATGGACTTCAGACTGTTGCCTTATAGAGTGTGCTGGCCACACTCTTTACACCTAGATTTGTTCATATGCTCTCTTTCTTTTAGAATAAATAAAGAATCATAGGAGATGTTTGAAGCCTTCTTTGCTGAGCTGCTTTTTTGAACCAGCATGGTAAAACAGTCCAGACGAAGTAAAGTGTCCAGAAAGTGAACCTCACTCTTTGGACACTTGTGTGCAGCCTTGAATACACACCTACCTGCAGCTCTGCAAAACACTGTTTTGGTTTCCTACATTGCCTCAGAGGCCACACACGGTGAAAAGGGCAGACTGCTCGCCAGCCAAAGAACTGGCACAAAATCAGGCTTTGCTTTGTCCTTGCAGGGCCTTGACCAAGCAAAACAAGTTTTAGCCTACTGAGTCTGATAGTTGCTGATTACAGCCATAATGATGAGAGACTAACGGGCATTAAACTTGATCTTCAAAAAGTCTCACTGTACTAAAGAAAGCACTAATTCATGTGTATTATAACTCTTTCTTGGTTGTTTCTGTGCAAAGAAGACTGTTGTGTAATCTGCAAGTCTGAGATTGTTTGCACACATCTTAGAACATTACTGCATTGAGACTATTGTGCTTATACTTAAAAGGGTTTAGAGTGTTATCCTTGGTTAAATAAATATCTTAGCTTAAGAAAAGTGAGGATGTCAGCACAATTTCACGCAAAATGAAGTTATTAAGAAGTTGCAGTCATTTTTCTGTACAGACAGCAGCAGATTGAGATGGGAAGCGGAGCAAAATAAGGGCTGAATATTTGAGACAAAAATACGGGTGGATGCAGTTTAGTTCTTGAGGGCATTGTAGCTAAAGGTGAACAGGTTTCATGCAAGAACAAATATATTAACAGATTTATCTGTGAACACATACTTAACCTATTACTTTAAGATCTTCTCAAGACCTGTGCTCTAAAATATTGTAAATGTTTCCTACATATTTGAGTGGTTACCTGTGCTGTTGGTCCGTCCACGGTAAATGTCATCATAAGCCTTCCACTGCTCAGTAACCTGGTAGGCGTGGATGAATACAACCAGCACAACAACTAGACAGATGAGGGGCACTAACACCGCTGTGCACAGAGCTGCATAGATGTTTGGGATAAAGCACCTACAGGAAGGATAGACAGACATGACAGTGATTAGTTTTACCATAGCATAGTTTTAAAAGAATACAAACTAAGAGGAAATGAATGGTGAGAGTATTAAAATCATGCTAAAATGAATTAAGTAAAGAATGTGTCCAGTATTGGAAAACAGATATGTATTACATACCTTTACTACGTTACAGTTACTGCTTTAGGTTTCACACACAGGATCTGCTTGCTGAGACCTCTGAGCCTGCCTAAGACTCACAGGAGTCTTGCTCAACAACAGCAGCAAAACACATATGTTCTTAACTCTTGGGAACCAGCAGGTCACCCTGCAGCTACCGCAGGATAATATCAGAGTCTAAAGACGCTTACATCTGTTTTCTTGTTTCAAGCATGAGAGGATAAAGAACAACACATTTATCCTCTGGTTTGAAAAAGGGATAAAAGTGGTTGTGTGATTCAACAGCAAATCCTGCCAAACATCTGAAAAAGTTTTTTTTTTTTTTTTTTGTGGAAAGATTGACACAAATATTTAATACTATACTATTATCAAATTGCTTTTCTTTAAACAAATCTTGCATTGCTGTGAGTCAACATTTAGGTGAGTCAACACTTAGTCAACACTTATCTTTCTGTTGTTTTCTGAAAAACCTCACAACTTATTTCACAGCTTCCTTCAATCAGACTTGTTTATCTTTATCAATCTTTAGCAGCGTTCTGAACTAACTAGCTGTTTTGATGAATTTCTAGGGAGACCCATTAGAGTGGTGTTACAGTAGTCCAGTCTACTGAGGATAAAAGCAAGGACAAGTTTTTCTAACTTCTGCTGAAACATCAGTCCTTCAATCCATGATATGTCCTTTAGGTGACAATAGCTGACTTCACTGCTGTTTTAATGTGATTGTTAAAATCCAGGTATAATTCCAGAACCCCTCCCAGAAGAAAGAAAAGTCCCAAGGATTATAGAGGAAGATGAAGAAAACATTAACCACGAGTCTCCTTTTTCTTTTTTGTATATATTCTTTTTTTGTCTGTCTGAGATGATAGATCACTCAAGAACAGGCCTTTATCTACAGAACTTCAGTTTAAAGTAAATAGAATATTAGTTGCAAAATATCCAAATTAATCATGAACCTGTGTATCCAGGACATGATGATCAATTTAGACTAAAAGAAGCCATATTATAAAAAATATACTTTTTCGCTGCTTGAGAGCATACATTTAGGTATTTAAGTAACTGAAACACTCCAACAGTGCCATGAAAGGCGCCTTATAAATAAAATGTATTATTATTATTATTATTATTAACATCTTCAATTCTACCTTTCTGCATTTGCTGTACCTCAGAAATGGGTAGTATAAAGCAGCAATTCCTAATCCCTGGGCCGCAGACCGGTACCAGTCTGTGGGTCATTTGGTATCGGGCAGCACAGAAAGAATAAATAACTTACATTATTTCGGTTTTATTTATTATCCAAATCTGAACAATGTTTTACTTTGAAAAATGACCAAATTCTCTCCGTTACATTCATCTATGACTCACTCTTGACTCACTGTTGACCCTCGTCCAGATGCTTGTCTCAGTCACGTGATACATTAACGCTACTATTAAACACACTTTCCCTCGCATGCAC
>JAOWBL010033780.1:0-12346 GCA_028564865.1 Zenarchopterus dispar
ATATATATATATATATATATATATATATATATATATATATATATATATATATATATATATACAGAGAGAGAGAGAGAGAGAGAGAGATAGATAGATATATAGATCTATATATCTATATATATATATATAAACATTTGTAAAACAGATTTTAATATGTATAGACTGGACGGTTGTGACTGTTCCTTCTTCAGCTTTGTTCACACTAATGAACTGTTTATCACAGTTCTACTTCTGGTTTAGTCACATGACTGTAGGAGGGATATTTTACTCAGTCATAGCAAAACCACCTGCATATCTAACACATTCCCTTGATACGACATGAAAAGAAATCAATGGAGTCTGTGAAAGATACAACACTGGATTCTTGGCATCGGCTTGTTTATCACTGCAAGGAGACAAACATATCTGAAATTGTAGACAGTTTTGTTGAAAGACAAAAGAAAGAAATAGCTTCTCTTGGGAGAGGAAAGTTAATATCTACTTGTCTGATAAAGGATTTAAGCTGCTAAACAGTCGCAGGTCTTCTTTGTCATATTTTGTGTTCTGTGAGCCATCAAACATTTTGAACTGATGAAAGGTTTGGATTGCAGGCGCTCTGGACTATTCTGAATCCATGACTTTTAAATCCTGAACCGTCAGAGATTCACACTTTTAAACTTTTTTCTTTCATCCAGAAGATGGCTATGTTTGATCTGCACTTGTGGATGTCACAGCAGACTGTGTTGTTGGGCAGTGATTCCCAGAAGAGTTCCTGAGTTTGGTTTAGTCCTTTGGTACCTGAGGGCCTTTTCTTTTCTTTTTAAATTATTTTCACCACATAGAAGTGACCACTTAAGGGAATTTATTTTTTTTTTCCTTTTGATTTTTGTTGACAGTTTACCATCAACACATGCTGATGTTTTGCAGCTGTCTTAGTCTGTGAGTCAGTAAAGTCCAAAAATGCCATTACTGACTTTCTCTTAAGCAAATGCAAGTCTTTCAGTGTGGGATGATTTTATACAACTGTGGAAATCATAGTGTGTACTGGAGGCACTCTAATTCCCAAGTCATTTCATCATGAAGGGAAGTTTTTTTCTTTTCTGTGTGGTGTTTGCTCAGGATGGGGTTTGTATCGAAAGTTTTGATACAGTCTGTGGATTTTGTTCGCATAGAAATAATTATTATTTTATTGGTTTTGTATTAACTGTGCTAATCGGGAATGAGTTGAACTATTGAACTGAAGAACCTTGAGATGGCATTTGGCGTAATTTGGCACTATAAAAATAAAGCTGAATTGAATTGTTTTACTGGCCTGTAAATGTTTGGAATGATTAAAATGTTGCTAAATAATCGAATTACTTCCAAAATATATCCCACCAGATATTTCTTTTTAGTACCACTTTTTAGTACCACATTTCCCAGCTTTTTACATAGCTGTTGCTGCCATCAAATTTAAAATGAGCAAATGTTTTAAATAACAGTTTTAAACATATGACATGTTTTCTACTGTATGTTCTGTTTCTTATAAAGTATGGGTTTACGAGATTTACAAATCATTCCATTTCCCAGAGGTTCAATAATTTACTTAGTACTACGTACAGTGCTTTAAATAAACAGATAAATAGATAAATAAAAAAGCACAAAAACAGCTTCTACTCCACCTCACGGATGGGTTACAGTACTTGAAATCCCTCATCTCTGATGTGTGAAAACGTGAAAACTGTGGAGTGTAAAAGTGGATTTTTCCCCAGTCTGTGATCTCACTGCTTTTGTTGCTGGCTCTTCCCTTTAGACTGGTGTGTGCACCACATAACGGCGGAGTGGCTGCCAGAGACTTTGGGAGGCATCCTGACGACTTCACAGGGAGCGCCAAACTCTCATATGGCACGCAGCACCTCCTGGTGCCTAACTGTCAGCAGCACAGGGTGCTTCACAGGATAATGAGGGATAATCACATTATCACCATCAGATATTTAGAATCCCGTTATTTCATATCAACACACGCAGCAGCCACATGCAAGACAAAGAAAATGAAATCATAGGGCACACTATGCTGATGTGCAAATGAAATTAGCAATTTTAGAGAGAAGAGAGGAAACAGATATCTTTGATGTGAAACTGGCCTTTCATTTGAATATGAAAGCTTCAGAATACTTAGATGGAACATTGACTCATGCAAACTTTGAGCACCTGTTGTCAAAAGCTCAGTCATTCCAATTCATTTTTTAAAATTAATTAATTAATTAATTAATTTCAGGGCCTTTGGGAGACAAATCACGACAAATGCCATCTCAAAGCACTAAGAGTCATACGAACTTAAAGAAATTTAAGTGTTGGTCATAATAGTTTGTAATTAACCTTTGGAGGATAAATATGAACACCTAATGCCAGTGGCAGATTACCTGGTGTCAAAGAAACATCTGTGACCATGCATAAAAAGAGGTTATACTTAATCCCTTTCATCCTAATACATTTTTCAATCCCAACCTCAGCTTTAATGGAAAAAAATCTGTAACTGCACTCGCAGTGGGCACCACAGGTAAATTCCTAACATGCAGTGTGTTGTGTAATATTATCTCATTTTATCCCCTGTTACGGGGGTTTACGGTGCAAACTTCTCCCAGAGCAAATAAAGAGTGGACATTCCAAAGCTTGAGCTCTCCTCGGACATCCAGACAGGGGTCCTCATTAGCAATGACCTCGTAGTTAATGGCTCTTAATTTCGCATGAGCATGGTGAACTTTACCACGCTATGGTCAGAGGTCGTGGCCTAGCTCTCGTTAGCTCCGTGAGAGGACACTTGTTACATTTCGTATCCTGGTGATTGAACCCAAAGCTGAAGCTTGTCCTCGTTTCAAAAAGGTCTACTCTCCCCGTGAGTTTATCCAACCCTAACACTCAGCTTTATTCAGAGCCAAAGAGTTTCCAGAGGAAGGGCTATGACCCTGTGCCTAATCCGAGCGCTTCAAGGAAGACTGCTTTTTTGTCCCTTTTTTCTTTTTGCTAATTCATTTATTCCATTCATTAAGCCTTTTACACCATCCCCCTTGGAGACAGCATCCCATGTTAGTTGCTTAATCTCTAGAGACTGGTCCATCACTTTGGTCCAGACCAAATGATCTTGACAATTACTGGACAAGATGCAATGAAAAGTGGCACTGGTCAATGTCCCAGGATCACAGCAAACCAAAATGAAAGCAAACTTTTTCTATGTTTGTAAAAACAGTTGGTGTATATCAAAGTGTTTGGATGGAAAATGTTGAAATGGTGATATTTTGCTACAGTTATGTGCAAAAGTGAGTTAACCTTCTTGAATCCAAGTAAGAGAACCCCCACCCCCTGGTCATTATTTATTTAACAAAAATAAAAAAAGTCATGTGCTCAGTACTAAGTACCTGTTTAATAGTTGGATAAGAATTATGAAGGCATGTTGCAGGTGCATGCTGAATTGATAAAATGTAGGTGTGTAGACTCCAATAACAGCAAACATTTGGCAAAATTTCTGGTCTGCACCATTCAGGTGACAAAAGGGAACAACATAAGCATTAGTGTTCGAGAAACAATTGTTGCTGTGTAAACTACTGTAAAATTCTTTTCAAACAATTTGGACTTCAGTCTGCAGTAGCAAAGATTATTTACAAATGGAAAGCTTTCAAAACACCTACCAATCTTTTCAAGACTGGACATTGCAGAAAGTTTAACCCAAGGTCAGAAAGTGCATCTACTGCTACCACTACTACAAATAATAATAATAATAATAATAATAATAATAATAATAATAATAATAATAATAATAATAATAACCCATCTTAATCATAATTCTCTAAGAAATCTAAAAAAGTACATAAATATAAATTATGCAAATATAAAGTATTCTGGCCATTTAGTTCTGCTTATTGTAGATGCTTCCCAGCTGTAATACAACTGATTCTAATCAATAAAAATCAAGAGCTACATTTTAGACCCTATAGCTTTACAGAGCATGTTAAAGTTAGAAGTTAAACATGACACCACAATAAAAAAATAAAAGAAGAGAAAAAAAAAACATTTAAAAAACCATGTCTGGCATTTGAAAAACTGAACTTCAACTAACCACAGGACTGCAGTAAACATTTGAAAAATGAAACAGGTTGGAGTCTTACAGCCAAAGAGTCAACCAGGAACTTTTTTGTACAGCAGAGTAATCTAGAGCCAAACATGAAGCTCTGTGTTGCACAGTTAGTGCAGTTGGGTCATGCAAGAGGAAAGTGGTCCGGCAAATCTACATCTGAAAGGCTGAAAATGAACAGAATCAAGATTTTTGAACGGGCACATCAAAGTCCTGACCTCAAGCAAGTTGAGGTGTTCTGGTGGCATCTTAAGAACTGTGCATACATGATTGTTTTTTTATTTCTTTATTTAAGATTGTACATATAACTATGTAACAACGACAATGTTTTATCATTTATGTGATCAGGGCTTTTTTTTGGCCATATAATTCAGATCGATAGCCCTGGTTAGTACATCTTAAACAAACACTTTCCCACCACTATGTTATAGTGACATAAGCCATTATTTTAACTAACCACATCTTTAAACTCTACACTTCCTTAGCTGTGAAAATTCCTGCTGGCTAGAGGCTGGCATTGATGAAAACCTCCCTCCAAGACAAATTTAAAGATAAACCACCGCTACTGGTGAACACGACTGAGCAAAGTCTCCGCCCCAATTTCCATCTTCCCATTGTTTTGACATCTGGTGTCGCATTGCAGGCGACTAATGAGTGCAAGCTGGCTTCTATGCTTAGTTTAGTACTGTAGGTAATTTAATGAGCAGTTTGAAAGTCACTAAAATATTTTCTTTCAACAGGGTGCATTCGTCATTTTTACATATAAACTGTAATGTGGCATTATGAAATGAACAACATGATGTTTTGCCAGATCTTTTGAACTTGTCAGAGACCTGTCAGTCACAGCATCAGCTGCCGTGCTCTCGAGGGTCTCAGAGCAAAGAACACGGCTAATTCTTTTTCAGTCTTCCGAGCCGATTTTATGGTGTTTTATTTATTTGTTTAATGATTCATGTTTGGCTTGCTCATTAACAAATCCTTTTTCTGCAGAGTGACAAGCTAAAAACATATCAGTCCACTTTAGAGTCAGAGAAGTGTTCAAAGTTCTGTCGATTGATGGGACAGCAGAACTCAGCTGAGGAGTATTTTTCTGAGAATTACCTCCTCTTTTTTTCTTTAAAAACCAAATTGGCCAACAGTAGTCTTATGGTGCATCCTAAAACCACCATTCAGTATCCAGTGACTATACCTTAATAGTGTTGCTTAATCCATTTTATTGCAACACAACCACATTTTGCTCTGAGGACTGACACGGCCGTTACAGTTTTTGAGGTGAGACTGAGCTGTCATTCTGCTCAAAGTCATCATGTAGGTGCTATTTTTGTCTCACAAAGTTCTAAGTCCTTGAATCAATCCAAATATCTTAAAACTTGACAGCTTATTGCAAATATTTCTCTGTTCTGTTCGACAGTGGGTTGGTTGTGGATTTAAACAGCAAGAATATGTTTTTGCTTGTTCCTTTCCACTTCCAGAATTGATGAAAGTATGAGCTTAGCTTTAAAACTAATAAACCTTTTGAAGAATCCCCAAAGAGTAGATTTTCTTTCCTGGACTGACTGAATAATGTCCAAAATCTCCAGGATCTGCTGCAGCTTAGGTATCATGCACTCTTGTGAAAATCCCATGAGAGAAGTCTCCAGATGATGCAGTACTCCGGACTTTCCACAACATGTCATTACAAAACACGGGCGTAACTGCAGACTTTGAAAATGTAGGAAACCACCCAATCATTTGTTTTAATTGTAACAGGACAAAAACACAATTGTACGGCCACAGAGTTCAATAAAATAAACCTTTCCTTTTTTTTTACTGTGATTTTAAATGAAATAGTTGACCTGGGAAGAGACATTAGTTTGAAAAGCATGAAGTACTGCAAACTGACCCAAGCACCTATATCCTGCAGATTTTTGTGCTTGTAGACAGAGCAAGTATCAGTACTTTAACAGCTTTTCAGAGGGATGAGTGCTGCACGTATTATTACAGGATTTCTTATTTTGCAGCAAAGTTGTATGCCTTGAAGACTTTAAAAGGAACCCATTTAGCCAGTTAAAAGCACAGTTCACTTCTAAGTGTCTTGGCCCACGCTTATTGTCCACTGACCATGAGACAGAAAACAAAGCAATAACAAAAAGGGATATTTGTATCTAGTGCCCCAGGGGAGTAAACATGTTGGCCTTGAGGGAGCAGCTCTTAAAGAGATCAGCAGAAATTATATGATAATTGTACTATTACAAAGCCATTTGAATCTGAAACAAAAATATTCATACCAATTATACTTTTTCCTTTTAACACTGCCATCTTTACCAGATGCCAGAATGTCACACTTAATGGTGCAGATTTATTAAACCTGGGGGAAAAAAAAGTGTTTGCAATTGCCAACAGAAACTGCAATGTTCTGGTACTGTGCTGATCCACAAACACAGGTGCAACAAGCTCATGTTAATAATTAGGATGGTATTCTTCTATTAGCACCTAAAATTAGTATTTAGAGTCACAAAGAAGTGGATCTGTTGACTGAACCAGCAACAGAAGAATTTTTGTGGGAAAACATAGAACAGTGCACATCATTTTTCAGGTTAATATTTATTTTTGTTTGGCTCAGATTTTTTTTATTTATTCAGTATTTTCATTAACTATCAATCCAGCATGATGCATAAAATCCACTTTTTGAATGTGTTACATCCCTGACTGTGTAAGCAGATTAAAATAAATTATTATTTTTTGCCTGGGTGTTGTGGTATCATTTCATCTAGGATTCAATAGTTGTTCTTTATTTATTGAATTACTATTATTTATTCTATTATTTACTCTGTGGATGGGAAATCCATTTTGTGCATAAAGCAATTGGTTTCATGTAAGATGTCATGATGTAATCTTTACATCCGGCTTCCTGTTTCCAGCTGCTTTAAACATGGACCAGCTAGACCTGTGCTTGTTGCTAAGCTACAGTCACATTCAGCTTTAGCTTTTCACAAAGATTATTATTTTTTATTATTGTAATACATCATGACCGAAGTAAAAAAAACTAGCACGTGCTTCAAATCTCCCCCCGAAACATACAACTAAATTTCAAGGTGTCACAATTTACAATCAGGCCATATCACTTCAAACATTATTAACATCAAGAAATCTTCTATTAGATATTTTTTTTATTAGAATTTGTGTTTTGTTTTATTCTTGCTGAGAAACATGCAGCTTCTTGTTCAAGTGATAGAATAATTATAATTTCTATTTATGTTATGTCTGAACATGTCTCTCCATTTGCTGATAATTTATGTCAAGACAAATGTTATTTTTTTCTTCTTTATTATTTTGTGTCTATTCTGTTTTGCTAATTTAATATGAATCAAATCTCTGATAAAACAGAAGTTAAAAAAAGTAACTAGAAGGTTGTCATGGGGTTATTAGTGACATAAAATGCTCACACATGAAAAAAAACAAAATCATGTGATCACCACCGGGCCCATCAACAAACTTGTCAAGACGTCAAATGTGGTAAACATAGCGAGGTGTCTACAAAGAGCTGACAGTAAACAAAGGCTTAAGCACACATGCGCAGTGTGTACTCACACACACATTCAGTCAGACATCTCATTAGACTGGGAATTGATGCTGACAGTAGATGCGCATCGCAGCTGGTGGTGTACGGAGCGACAACACACTGTTCAAAGACCGATATAGGACATGGTTTTGCATACTTGTTGTTAATATGAGCTGGAGCCTGCTGATACCTCAGCGCAGCAGGAAAAAAAACACAACTAATGATTTTCTTTTCAAATGCAAGTTGTAATATAATGAAACATTGTGAGAAAAAAAAAGTCTGTTCTGTTTATTGTGACTGCATAAGATGTCTGTTTTTTTTAAAAATTGTTTTGGTATCACACTGTTTGTAGAATGAGAAAGATAATTGGATAAGATGATCTCTAATTATTAAGATGGCAACAGCAGTTAAATGTACAGAATGGGATTAGTGAGAAAAGGCTGATGGGAACATAAACAGCTAATGGAAAGGGGTTAGCGTAAAATTAGAGGTTGTCTTTGCAGTTGTTGATGTTATTCTTGGTTAAAACTATTTATTGACAGCTCTCAAACCATAGACATTGTTTTAAAAATATAAACAACAGCAACTCAAAACAAGTTGGGATGATATGGTGATTCTTATATTTACTTGTATTTTATTGCACACTATGACGACCCAGGATCTTAATTGCTTTTTTCCCCCTGTCTCTCTGTTGCTCTCTCTCTTCATTTCATTTATTAATAATCATCCATTTCTGCATTTCAGCTCTGTAACACATTCCATAACTGTTGATATGATTTAGTGTTAATGAGGAGTGAAAGAAAAAGAATAATGCCATTAAAAACAGGTGATGTCAACAGGTCATTGCAGTGATCATTTGTTATGATAGCAATACCTGTTAAAAGCTGAGTTTTTAGGTGCAAAAAAGGCCAGAGTATCTCACCTTTGCCCACAAATGTATGATGAAATAAATAAATGTATTAAAAAATAAATATTCCACTGAGAAGGACCAGAAGGTTCTTATTCTTCCTCGGTGCGTAATATTATTAAATACTTCACAAAATCTGGAGAAATTTCAAGCCAAAGGGTAAGGTCGGAAGCCTAAAGTGGACACTTGTGATCTCTTATCATTCAGAGAGCGCTGCATTAGGAATGATCAATGATCAACAGCTGATATAACCTCATGGTACAAGATAACTAAAGCAGAGAGAGCTGAGTACTCGGAACCAGACTGGAGTCAGCAGCGAGTCCAAAAGGCAGATTCTGTGATGGTATGGGTTTAATTAGTGCCCACATCAACGGCCATTTAGAATTCTGTGAGGCAAGCATTAATGTAGAAGAGTCAAGTGAGACTTTGGTGCAACATATGCTGGTTTAAAGATGGGATCATTTTCAGGGATGTCCATGCATTTTTCAACAGGAAAATCCAAAACCACATTCTCCACACATTATGAGTGTGAGTACTAGACTGGTCCGCCTGCAGCCTCGACCTGTCCCAACAGAAAGTATGCAGAGAATTTTGAAATGTAAAATGCAGCAAAAAAAAACCCCTTGTGCTATTTCATAACTTAAGATGTGTTTGCAGAGGGTCAGAGACAAAATAACAACTAAAATTCAACCTACATTCCATCATTGAGGTGCAACTTGTGACCAAATGGACTGTGAGAAGACACAGGTGGAGGCCTCCACAATCACCTGGATTACTGACTACCTGACAAACAGAACACAGTTTGTGAGACTGAATGGCTGTGTGTCTGCACAGGAGCACCACAGGGAACTGTTTCTCACCATTCCTGTTCATGCTGTACACCTCAGACTTCCAGTATAAGTCGGAGTCCTGTACATTTGCAGTCATAACCAGAGCCAGTGACTTAAAGAGACTGAACAAACTGACAAAGAAGGCTGACTCAGTTCTAAGGACTGTTCTTGAGTCTCTGGGGAGGATTGTCTAAAAGAGCATACCTCATAAACTGAAGAAGATCATGGACAACCTTGAGCATCCTCTTCACAACACAGAGATTCAGCAACAACCTCTGGGTCTTCACCCAGAGGTTTCTTCAGATTTACTGCAACTACAGGAGATCCTTCCTGCCCACAGCAATAACCCTCTACAATGACTCTTTGGAGAAGCTGAAATGAAATGACTACTGCAACAAATAATTTCCCTTGGGGCATAAATAAACTATTTTTAAATTTGAATAATAAGATCTTATAAGAACTTAGAATCTCGTTGTTTTGGTATCTTATATTAACTCAGCAGATCATAATTATAACTTAATATCCCATGATTTAAAATATCTTATAATTATGTGACCACACAGACACAGCGAGACCACATGGGTTTCTAGGGATTATTACGCGGTTAGTCAAGCAGTGTCAATGACACAAAACAAGAACCATAAGCAGTGCTACGCCAGTGTATTAGGAGCTCAGTGGGCCTGCTGACAAACAGATCAACTGTTGCAGAGACACAAACAGCTGCAACATAAACTACTGAAAATTCTCATTTTATTCCTTTAAAGCTCCAGACTGATATTCCTTCACGTGTTTCTTTAAGATGATAAATGTTTGAGAGCTGAGGTGTCCAGCTCTCTGGGGCCACTGTCCTGCACGTTTTACATGTTTCCTTGCTTTACGGTGCCTGATTCAGATGAGTGTGTCATTAACAGACATTATGACAAGCTGAAGATTGTCCGGTTATCTGAATGAGGTGTGCTGAAGCAGAGACACATCTAAAACAAGCAGAACAGCAACCCTTGAGGACTTGAATTCGATCCCCTGGTTTACAGCTATTTATGAGCACAATTCAGTTTTTTAAATGAAAGGATGATGTTCTTGAGCAGTGTGTGATTTTATGCGGAACATTTCAGTCGGTTGGACAATGAGTGCTTTTTCCATCCTCTGGTTTCAAATTCTGGCTGTATTTACCTCCTAAAATCAAACTGAGACAACTATGTGGATTTCATTCGTCCTTCAGTTTACTATTGTTGTTTTTTTCACCTTTCTGCGGTTGACGGTGGATGCACAACTCATAACTTCAGCGTGGTGCATCCCCTGTTACTATTAGGGTGATCTACTAAACTTGATCTTTGATGTCCCACCCTTGACTGCATACAAGGTATGATTTGACAAAAAGAAAAAAAATAGAAAAGAAAAGCGTATAAAGAGTTACACAAAGCTGATGAGACAAAGTGTGACACTGGGTAAAGTTAATGAAATCCAGCTGATGGTATCATGAATGTATATTATATAAATGCTAGCAAATGTTATCCACAAATGATAAAGTATGCACAAAAAACTATCCAAAAATATTTGTTTAAAATCACAGCAATAATAATAATTAAAGCCAAAATATCTTTTACTAAAGTTGGTGTGGGAATAGTCTTGAGACAGGAAAGCCTCCACAGCAAGTTAAGCCAAAACAAATATTTCGATTTGATTTACTGTTTCCTCCGTTATCTTGATTTTAATTTATTTGGTTAGTATTAGGTGCACTCTGAGCACGCTGAGGCTGACTCTTTATCAAGGAGTTCAAACAGAAAAGAAAAAGAAAAAAGAGAATAACCCTGTGCTCCGAACTTCCTGCCAGAATGAGTTGTGAGTGTGTTGAAAATGTGGGAAGGAATAGGAACTTTTAAAAATGTTTAAGGTTTACTGCTCCAACTTGTTGGAATGTATTGCATACCTACAAAAAAATGTTAACAAATCAATATAAAATGGGACAATGAGGGAAAAAATATTCTAAAATAATAATTCATGTCTTGGAATAGTACTGTCTGGAAGGAAATAAAAGTCAAAACAAATGTACAAATGATCTTATTTTGTGCATGTTTGCATTTTTATATTGTTCCAATTTTGTCAGGTTGTATATCATTTTGAATTAGTGTGAAGAAATCTTATCTTCATAGACGGTCTATGAATCTGATTATTTATCAAGTCTTATCATTTTTATTTCTTCGAGGGATTACATTTCTTTATTGTCCATCAAGGTAAAGATATAAATTGAAGATTTACATTGCTTAACAGTGTTTGGTCCATTTTCTCAGAATCCATTTCGCTACATGTTTCCCTGCTCCAAATCACTCATGCCTAGAAATCCATCAACTTTCATTTTCACCAAAAAATCTGAACTTCATTCATCAAGTTTATTCTTTTCTTTTCTTTTTTCTTTAATAAATGTGGTTGTGACTGCCTTACTGCATCTTACTGTCACTAATCACAGCAGGCACAAATTTATCAAATTTCTCACAAAAGTATATAAAAACTGAATGTTCTGCAGTAACAAAAAAGCAAATGAAACAAAGACAACTTGAAAATTTAACTGCAACATCTTTTGCCAGAATCAAGGCCAAAGTTGCTCTGACCAGTGCATAACAGAATACAGTCTATTTTCAGCGGAACGACTTTTGACTGAAGAAGTAGCCCTGATTCCCGCCTCTTTCTTTGAGTTATGAATCCAGTTTACGACCCCGAGCTCACAGCATGTGGTCTCAGTCTCTCACAAGAAACGGTTTAACCTGTGCTTGTACCTGTCCTCTTTTCTAAACAGTAGCACCGCTCTCCAGGCTCACTCCCCTCAGGTGCACACTCACAACTGTAAACTGTACATTTTGAGCTTGCTAAGTGGTAATACATAAATAATCCCTCCATCTGTGTCTCTGTCTGATATCGGTTCAAAAGGAGTGTGTGCCCGTCGGAAACTCAGGTCATGTGAAAGGCAATTAAAATATGACATTGAA
>JAOWBL010033790.1:0-28794 GCA_028564865.1 Zenarchopterus dispar
TGTTTGTCTGTGTGTGTGTGTGTGTGTGTGTCTGTGTGTGTGTGTGTCTGTGTATATGTGCGTGTGTGTGCGTGTGTATATGTAAGAATCACCTTATTCTTAACGTTAAAAAATGATGTGGGCAATGATTCACTAGCTTGTAGATGTCATAATGTTAGTAGATGTCACGTGATCCAGTTTCCACTAATCTTCATCTGTCAGACAGATGTCCTCACATTTGTCTCAAGAAGACTGTGGTCTAAGGATGAGTTCATGGTCCACTTAGTGACCGACAATGACTGAGTGGGTCCAGACTAGCATCCCTCTATGCTTGACAATGGGTCTGAGGTGTTTCTGCTGGTTTTCTCCAAACGTGGTTGTGAACATCATTACCAAACATCTCCACTTTTGTCTCATTTGTCCATGTGAAAGTGTTCCATTTTTTTTGTGCAGCAATAGTTGCTCCTTTAAGACCACTGCTGATGTCTTTCATTCTTGTCATTGTGTTAACACACAGTGGAATACTCCAGACACATAAACATGTGCTTTTTTAAAGGTCTGCACACCTGCTGATGACTATGAGGTTGTACTTGGGATACTTGGTATTGAAATATGAATTCTTCAATACTCAGTATTAAAAAAGCCAAATAATTAAACTGATTTGTTTGTTTTGAATATTTGTGGGTTTCTCAGTGATTTGCTGAATGTTCACATAAGTTGTTGTGGTAAAAGAAGAGAGTTTTAGAAAGAGATGAAACCGACAGCTGTGCTAAAGAGGTTAGAAGCATTCTGGGCCTTACAGGAACAAACAGATGATATAAATGAAACCTTGTGGTATGTTTGTCAAAAATTTCCGGTAAAAGAGAAGTGTGCAGAAGGAAGTGTGTTTCTCTCTGTCATTGGTCATCATCTTGCTGTCTCACACTCATCCATGCTCCCTTGTCCAAAAACAAGAACTAAAAGCTTCCAGAAAGTCCCTGCAGTACTTGGTATCATTTTAGAGGGTTATCAGATCAGGATTCAGTGGAAAACTGTTTTGAAGAGTTGTAGAAGATGTTTTCATGTTGTTGTTTTTCCATGTGATTCTTTAGAAAGTCTGCAGCAGTTATTTTCACTGAAAAGCAGCTTGTCTGAGGATGAATAGCTATAAAGTTTAAGTGTCACCTCTATTCATACTTTGTTTTAAAGCACACTTAAACGGGATAGAGAATAAATGAAAGCAAGTGATGCTGGGCCAGCAATCACCAAGGCAACGAGGGGATGTCTTGATTGTCCTGCTGTTGTTATCAGTTTCTGTTCAGTATCTCTCTATATTTAGTCAGTTTTAGGAGTCTAATCTCCACCACAGGTTTACAAAAGACGCTCACCACTTGACTCTAAACCCTGAAGGTCCTGAGCTTCCTTTGGAAGTCCAGTCTGCTCTTTCTTCATATGGACATCCTTAGTGTTGCATCCACCTGTGTCTTCTGCATTTATTACACTATAAAAAAAATTCAGAATTGTGTTAAATGGACTGGAGAAATCAAAGGACATGGTCACCACAGTGCTGCTTTGTCCAGATGATAGTGGTTTGTAGATGATGGCTTCCTCAGGCCCAACTCCATGAAGATAAGTTAACTCAACTGGGTCCTGAAAAGTGTTTGTTTGCTAATTCTGGTCCTGGAGGGCACACTGTCCTGAAGGTTTTAGATGTTTCCCTGCTTCATAACACCCTAACACTATTGACTGTGTCATTAACAGAGTTGTACAGACCTTGATGACAAGCTAATAACGCCCATTAATTTGAATCAGGTGTGCTGACACATGGAAAATCTAAAACGTGCAGGAAACTTGCCCTCGAGGACCCCTGTTTTAGACAATTCCAAAGAAGTATGAAATACACAACAAGGACTGCTGCAGAAGGTGGTTCTTCAACAGTTTGTACTTCCACCTTCAGCAGCAGGAATTCTCAGAAGATGTTTCCTGTCTGACTTCATCAGTGTGTCTTGGTTCTGGCGAAACTCTGGTCCATTCTTCTTTCCGACGTTGCTTCAAGCCATTGAGGTTTTTGGACATTCACTTCTACACAGCTCTCTGAAGGTCCCACCACAGTATTTCAACTAGGTTCATGTCTGGACTTTGACCAGGTCATTTCAGAACCTTGATTCTTTTATGTTCCAGCACTCATTAGATCTGCTGCTGTGTTTGGGATCATTTCGTGTCACATGACCCAGTTTTAGTCAGTCTTTATCTGTCAGACAGGTGTTCTCACATGTGTCTAGAAGACTCTGGTCTACAGAGGAGATAATAGTCCATTCAATGATGGAGAGGTGTCCACGTCCAGACCTTCATCCCTCCACCAACCACCACATCTCCTCCAACCACCACTGTGGTTGACAGTGGGTCTGAGGTGTTTCTGCTGGTTTTCTCCAAACATGGTTGTGGACATCAAGACCAAAAGTCTCCACTTTGGTCTCATCTGTCCTGAGGACATTGTTCCAGAAGTCTTCTGGTTTGTTCAAGTGCAGGAAAGTCCTCTCCTGAGAACAGGACAGCTTTTTTTCTCCTTGTGGTGTTTTGACCATTGACAACCCTTCCACGTTGTTCTGCAGGATTAAAACAGGATTATTTCTTTTTCTTTTATGCTCTGATGATTGGAAATGAGAATGTAGTTTATGTTTCACTTTATCACAGATCCTTTCATGTTCAGGTATTCGTAGAGAACCCTGTAGTAATAGATATTGCCTTACTGATTTTTCAGTTTATTAGTTTCCTTTATGTATGTTGAATTGACTCAAGGTTGAATTTCTTGTGATGGCTGGTCTTTCATCAGCAGCAGACATGAGGTCAGACTTCCTTAAGTGAGGTATACGCTTCTCAGAATGAGGTCACCAGACATCACGTTTACATCATTTATTGAAGTTTTCAGTGTGCTGTCTCCATTGAAGAATGTCCGCTATCTTACTCAGCTGGTGTCCTGTACAGTTGTCATGGATGTGAAATTTAGACACAAAGGTCAGAATGGATGGAGAGGGGTGGGGCAACACCATCTGGGCGGAGTGAACCCCTGTCAAGATGGCATTACTCAGAGCCCTCTTGTCTGTCTTCTCTAAAGTTCTCGAAGGTTTTGATTGGATGAAGAGTTCATCAGCTGTGTGTGTTAAAGTTCATTTAGTTGACTTGGTTGCTTGGGTCTCCCCAGGTCCACATCATCCCCTTAATCGTACCTGATCCAACTTGTTTTTAGGTTACACAAACAGTCAGACAAAACAAATATTATTTCAAAGAACATTTCACTTCATAACCTTGTGATTAGAACCTACTAAGAGATTTTCAATGTGTGGAGTGAAACACGAGCAAGTTAACCAAATAAACTCACATTCGTGAGTTTAACTCTTATTCCAGAGTAGTTAATGAGTGTGGCGTTTCTGCGGATATTTACAAGTTAAATATTTGCACAATATTGTCAGAAACACTGACTTGCTGTTTAGAGGCGTCACTGTTTGTGGAGAGTCGAGTGACGGCCAGCAGAACTGAGCTGAACAAATATGTGCAGATGCACCAAGAAAATGCCACAGTACTCGAAAGACGAGTCCATGGGAGGCGGAGTTTACAACCCTCAGACGTTCCAGCAGAACGTCTGAATGTGGAGGGAAATGCAGCACTGCCAGTGAACCCATTTAAAACGCAGCTCAATCAGTATGATTAACCTTTATTTATGATAAAGTCAGTCACAGACGAGGCACCTCCTCCAGGGTTGGAGTTTGACAGGGAACTAATGGGAATTGTTCGGGAACTTACAAATTGTGTTGTAACAGGAAACTGAAATATAGAGAGAAAAACACACCCTTCGGTGTGATCTTGGTTAAAACAGTCAGATTTAATGCTAATTTAATAGTAAACTCCTCCCATCTCAACCAGAGACATAAACCATGCAGCAACTGGAATTTTCTTAGATTTCAGTTTCCTGGAAAGTCTGATATACGAGTTGTTTTTATTCATCTGCTCTGCTCGAGACATCCACAATGTTATGAAATCACACAACAGGAGAAGAAACTCTGATAAATAAACTAATATTTTGATCCTGACAGGAAACAGTTATGTAGACATAAAAAAAAAAATCAAATACTGTTTTTATTCTTTTTAGTTATGTTGCTGGAATAGAAATGGACAAAAAAAAAAACAAAACAAAAAAACCTGCGGCAACTGTAACAACACTAGCCATCTATTTGATATATTTGTGGCTGATGTTAAGAATTGTGACGACATAGCTCTTAAAAAAATAATAGATTACACTTTATTGAGATATTTTTTGTCTTCGTGATATTTATATTGTGCATGTTGACATATTGTGCAGCCCGGTGGTGTACTATGTGGCGAACTATGACCAAGAGTTGCTGTTACGCACCATGTGTACCGAAGTTTTTCTCTGCCTGTCTGTCCGTCTGTGCATCTGTGCTTTATTGCATTGCTGTTAAGTGGATTGAAGCAGAGTCGTTTTAGTGTGGAGCAGCTTTGGTCACCTTTTCATTCAACCTCAGAACAAACGAAATATTATGCTTTTTATCTGCTGTGTTTTCATTCACGCATCAGCAAGCTGTAGATGTGAGCTTTGGAGCTGCTCACTTTTTATCCCCATGAGTGTGCTGGACGCTACTAACCCTGTTTCACTGTTATTTTGGACTAGCCATGCTCTGGTGCTCCTCTGGTGCGGCTGTATCTGGCCTCCATGCGGTCATAAGCGTGCATGGGCTCTCATGCTAATTTAACCAGAGAGCGTTGGGTGGCCAGTGAGAGCGCAGCGAGCCCTCGCTGCCTGCCAGACCTGCAGAGATGATGTCATTGTTGGAGACAACTGGTGAGGAGGGCGTCACGTCCAAACGTATTGTTGCTGCATTCGTTCTTTGGTGGTACCAGACACGGAGCCAAACTTCCCCCACCCTCACCAGAACCAGTGCCAGAAGGGAGACGGGTATGAAGAGGATGTGGCAGGCAAAGTGGGACAGTTTGATGCTGCAAAGCCTCAGCTGTAATAGAAAGGGATCTTAAGTTAAATATATTTGTATTTATTTAAGGAATGAGCGTCATTCAAAGGAGCCTGATTACATGAATAAAACCTGCTTTGATCTGGTGAAAAGGTTCATCATAATGACCAGGTTTAACTGTGTTGTCTGCAGCCAGGTTCCCTCTGTTAATATTTGAGTTGTGGTAATCTCCTGCTGGTTGTTACTGGGCTGCTCTAGTCTGCCTATATGAGTTACCAACACAAGATCCTGGTTTATTTTGTTACATCCAGACTTGTGCTGGACTTTTATGGTTAAACCTTCCCCTCCAATATGGTTAGAGTTCAAAACAATAAAAATAGCGCAGACTGTCATATTGATTAGTTCATTACAACCTCAAATCTGAAACATGTGCAGTGCTACAAAGAAATGTGAAATATGAATATATATCTTCAGATGACATGAACTGAAGTTATTTCATGTTTTTCTCATTAACATCATTTAATGAGTTTATATTCTATTTGTACATTTTCTGTTATTTTATGTTATATCTGCACCATTATATCAGAGCAATTTCCTAGTGTGTGAACCTGCTTTACTGGCATTGGCAATAAAATCCTTCTGATTCTTGACATCTGTTTTTGGAATTCAGACCTTCAACATAGAAGTTGCAACAGGAAAGTTTATCGCACTGTATATTTTTGTCATTCCTTCTCACTAAACTTGAAAAGTGTTTTTACAAAAATTGTATAGGAACTGGACACATCAGCTGTAGCCTCATCCAGGCTGGCTGACGTCCTTCTGCTAATTAATGATCCATTACTACTAATCCTCTTGCTCCTCTGTTGGGGGCAAGTCTTCAGCTGGACCAATGTCCACATGGCTGCCGTTATTTCAGCCTGCATCGTCTTCTCCTGGGGTGACCCACCTAATTAATGTTACTTTACATTAACCTCCTAAGACTGGATGTATACATGACATGTTTTGTTGTCTATGTCATAATATTTATTTTCTTTACTAGGGCCCAGAGCAGCAAAAAAAAAAAAAAAAAAAAAAAAATTGCACCAGGGCTTGGAAGGTTTATTCTGACATATAGTGTACAAACATCCTAATTTCTAGTGTTACTACAGAAAAACCATCTGATAGAATTGAGGACTAATAGAATTGAAAACAGGACTAGTAGAACTGAAAACAAGACTGTCAGAGTTGAAACCAGGACTAGTAGAGCTAAAACCAGGACTAGTAGAAGTAAACTAGGACTAGTAGAGCTGAAACCAGGACTAGGATACCTGAAACCTGGTCTACTAGAAATAAAACAGGACTCGTAGTGCTGAAACCAGGGCGATGGGACCTGAAACCAGGATTAGTGAGCTTAAACCAGGACTACCTGACGTAAACCAGGATTAGCAGAGCTGAAACAAGGACCAGTAGAGATGAAACAAAGACTAGGAGACCTGAAACCAGGACTGGCAGACCTGAAACCAGAACTACTAGTAGTAAACCAGGACTAGTAGAGCTGAAACCAGGACGAGGAGACCTGGAACGAGGATTAGTAGAGATGAAGCCAAGATTAGGAGACCATGACTACTAGTCTTGGTTTCAGGTCTAGACCATCCCAGAGTCTGAAATCCTTTTTGATCTGAAGAACATGGTTCCCAGTTTTTCCTTTTAAAACATCTGGAATACTGATTCATTTGAACACAGTATGTGCTGGTCCATCCCAGATGCAGACGAGCCCAGAGACCTCATCCCAGACATCCACCTGAAGACCAGGAGTGTTGTATTTGTGTCCAAGCACAAATAATGCATGCAGCCAGTGTGTCATAGCATGTCATGACTTGTTAGGTCGTTAGAGCTGAAGAAGATGATGATGGTGTGTGGATGTGGTATTCGGATGTGTTATTGTGGTTTACAAGCTCATAGGTGAAGCTGCAGAGCAGATTGTTGTACAGGAACACTTGTTTTTGTTGGTCAACAGTCTGTGAGGTGAAAACAAATTGTGAGGGGACAACAGCCAAGGTGTTTGAGATGCCTAAACCAGACTTTGTCCTACTGAGAAAAACTCTGGTTCTCTGCTGTGTCTGGCTGGTCCATTAACATTGTAGCATCACCATTTGTGAAGTGTAAGATATGACAGCAGGAGAAGACCTCTGATCTACTGCTGTCTTGGATGGTCAGTGTTGTTTTTAACAATACTTTAATTAATTAAATTAAATTGATTAATTAAATTGATTAAATTTCTAAGAAAACATCCTCAAAAAAACATCCAAAACTGGAATTGACTGGTTAGAACCTCCAAAGATAGATAGATGGATAGATGCACTTTGTCTGTTCCAAAAAAGTGACAGAAATTCTTCTTTGACATGGCCACATACAACACACAGCTCTCTCTAGGCAGATTCAAACTCAAAAACAATTGACATAAGTAAAAAATAACAGTAACGAAAAAACAACATAAAATCATGTACACCACCAAACTGGAATGGATTTGGATTTGTTCAAGATCGTTATTGCAGGGGGAATGAAGGATTTTTTGTGGATGTTCTTGCGGGTCAGTGGAACTCTGTCGCGTCTGCCTGATGGCAGCAGCTGGAAGGAGTAATGGAGGGGGTGTAATGGGTCTTCTGTTATCAAAGTGGCTTTCCTGATCACAGAACAGTGATATATTTAAAAAAGTGATGTTTGTAGTGAACCAATAATTTTGCTGGCCTGACAGATAATGCGGGAGAGTTGGGTTTTATGTTTAATGGAGAGAAAATTATATCAGAATGAAATATTAAAGGTGAGGGTGGATTGATTCACTGAAGTGTAAACCAGAGTTAAAATATGTCTGCTCACATTAAGGGTTCTTCATTTTCTCAGGAGGTAAAGATGCTGTTGTGACTTCTTATAAACAGATTCAACACGGTGTCAAAAGGACAAACCAGAGTCAGTCTCTGTTCCCAGATATTTAAAAAGTGAGACCTGCTCACTAAGTTCATCCTTAATTTCAAGAACTACACAAAATGATATCAAGATTCCTTTGGCAGAGTGAGAAGCTAAGAATTTTTTACAAAACTCTTCAGTTAGCAAAGGACAAAGGGGGCCTCTCCCTACTGAAAATAAATAATTACTACCAAGCAGCACAAATAAAGATTTTAGTTAATATTTGGAATCCGTCCTGTGATGCTAATTGAGAAAAGATAGAGTGCCAGATATCTAGTGATATTCTATTACAAGTGATAATAGGGGATAGTGGATTGGTTGGTTATCTAAAAGGCACAAATCCATGGGTTAAGACATAAATTAAGATCTGGTACAGCGTAATCAACGAAAACCAGGCTAAAGAACCATTCTGAACCTTGAGATGGATATGATATGACTCAGATTTTATGCCAAATAAAATGGATGCAGAATTCAAAAGGTGGGCTGATAAGGGGTTAATCAAACATACAATGGGGGTACAGTGCGACAATTTCAAGATCTTACGAATAATTTCAACTTGAGTAATTATGACTTTTTCAGATTTATACAATTTAGGCATTATGTAGAGAGAATTATGAGCAAATACGAATTGAAACAAGCACATATGGGTTCAGTGAAGACATTTTTACTTGGTTACAGGTCAGACCCTGACCGTGGAAACATATCCAAGATATACAAGGTGTTGTGAAAGCTAGAAGGTATAGACACGGTATATGTAAAAGAGAAATGGGAGAAGGAGAGTAACATGATGAAGATGGAAGCATGGAAAAAAATAATTTCACAACAATGGAAAAGTACATTGGTGGTGACTTGGAGAGAATTTGGGTGGAAAAATATAATTAGGTTTTTCAGACATAAGTAAAAAATAACAGTAACAAAAAAACAGAGTCCCAGCTTGAAAGATTTCGGTAAGATGAAACACATCCTGCTGGAGAGCCTGTGGCAATAATAATGCAAAACATTTTCATGTTTTTTTTGGGACTTTGCGGTCATTTATAAATACTGGAAAGAGATTAAAATGACCATGGAAAAAATAATGAAAATAGTGATCCCCTCAAGGTTTGAGACGCTATATTTGGGGTTAAGTCCGGACACTGTGGTGGGGTATGAACATAAATATATGTATAATATTCTTTTATTAGCTAGTAAGAGATGGCTAACAAAAGAGCCTCCTATAGTCAGGGCTTGGATCAGAGTAGTCAAGAACAATAATGTAATGGAGAAGCTAACATTCATTCTTGGACTTGATCAAGTTAAGTTTGAAAGTTTGTGGTCCATGTGGAGAAACTACTTGGCATCACATAATCAGGATAAGGGGTAAAACAAATTCCTCCTTTTTCCGACTTCACTCATAAAGGTTCAGCTCTCCTCTTTTCTTTGATTTTCTTTTTCTTTTCCTTTGCATTTTGGTAGTTAGTTCTGGTATACTATTGTCACTCAGATTTGCACAGATATGCAGAAATATCTTTCTTATGGTGTTACTATTATCATTATTTGGATTGTCAGATGCTTTTGCCATTTCTGTTACTATGAATGCATTTTAAGATTCAGAGGATAATTCAGGCATATAGAGCATGGGACAGATGCACTAAACACTGAGGTGGTTTATCCCCTGATGTCTACCATTATACCAATTATTTGATTTAAAAAAAAAATGTATTTGGATACAAACTACACTTTTTTCAATCATTTTTCAGTTTCTTAAATTACGTACCGAGTAGATGTTGGCTATGCAATTTCTAGGTAGTGATTATTGTATATGGTATGGTATGTCTATGGTAGTGATTATTGTATATGTTAGTTTTATGATTTCATATTTTTTTACTAATACCATTTAATGCATAAGTATATGTGCACAAGTATATATACACAAATACAACATATCTGTATTTGTATGTCTGAACGTATATGCATAGGAGCATTCATTTAAGTGTAGGTAGGGCGAGGTGATTGATGGGTTGATTGGTAGGGTATACATAAATATACATAATGGTATTATTGTTTCTATTATGTGTCAGACAAGGAAGCTAGTTGCATAATTAAGTTCAAGATCAGTTTGTTTACAAAGTAGCAACCAAAAAACGCAGTTCACGGATAAACGCGAGCAAACAAAGTATCAACCAAAAACTCTTTCTGAGGGAAAAGTAGCAACAGAAAATCACAGTAAACATGGGAAAAAGAGCAAGAACAAAAGTGCAACAAAAAGAGTGACAAGACACAAAAACTCACTAAACCTGGAGGTCAACACTAGAGCATCACGTGGCGGGAGGCAGGAGATCACTGAGAGCACGAGCCTAATGCTAAAGTAAAGACAATAATCCAGCACTGCAGACAAAGAGAGGGTGGCTTAAGAAGCCAGCTAATTGGGCAGAATGAGCTGCAGGGGTGCCAGGAGCCCAGTTTCCCCAAAGATCACCCCACCCCTCGGCACTTATTCAGCAGGGAGAGAAGGATCAGATAGGAGCAAATGCAATTGGACAGAAAATCAGGACCACAACAGTTTCTTTGTTACAATTATTTTTATTTTAGTTTTTTTATTTTCTCCAAATATCTGGCTTGAGGTTTGGAAGTGATATGTGCTAAAAAGTGACACATTTGTAACTTTTTAGCACATATCACTTCCAAACACAGTTTCGGCTAACATTTCAGCAAAGGCCAGAGGAGATAAAGAAACTTACAAAAAAAAAAGAAAAAAAAACCCACACCAAATCACTCACTCACTCATACTCTAGCCATGTCAGGAGTCGATCTAGCAGAATACCCCCCCTTCAAAAATATTTTTCATAAAGAGAGGTGAACTGGGACTTTTCTTCTCAAAGACCTTTTACCTGGTCTCCAAGGTCCTGTTTAGTCCTGGCATTAACATCTGCCCTGATGAAGCAACAGGTAGCCGTGCTTGGCTACCTGTTGCTTCATCACCTGGGCTTGACTGGTTCAAATAGTGAGTCCATCTCCATGGAGCTCCATGTCAAAATGTCCAACTTTATTTACAACCTGGTTTTAAACACAATATTTCACACCCATTAGGACTGTAGGAGGGTCTATTTATATGTACCTCTTTTGGTAAAATGATATTAAATAAAGCAACAAGTCTCTGTATAATTAGGGGCATGGTTTATTCTGAGTGATAGTACCATTGCAGTTTGTGGTTTTGGAAGATAATATAGCTTGGTGTTCTGGTAATAGTACCTAAAGACTGGCACAGATGGTTCTTGATTATTTTTGAAGGGTCTGGGGCACAAAGGCCATCAAACAACTTATAAGAGTAGGAAGCTGCTTTGGTTTCAACCATTCAAGGTCAACCTGTAAGCATCTGGACCATGGTTATGGTCCAATCTCTTCTGATGCTGGCTCTTTCTGTCCAAGCTAGACTGATACTAGGCTAGCGATAGATCACAGGAGCTCGGCAGTGTCTCAGCAGGAGCTCGGCAGTGTCTTGGCAGGAGCTTGGCAACGTCTCGGAAGGAGCTTGGCAACGTCTTGGCAGGAGCTCGGCAGGAGCTCGGCAGTGTCTCGGCAGGAGCTCGGCAGCGTCTCGGTAGGATCTCGGCAGTGTCTTGGCAGTGTCTCAGCAGGATCTTGGCAGGAACCTAACAGTGTCTCGGCAGGAGCTGAGCTGGAGTTCCAGCAGTCCTCATTGTAGATCAGGCGGTCCTCCTTTCAGATGTGGTTTAATTAGCAACATTTAAAACAAGGAGAAATTCAATCGCAATGAATGTAAGGTGAGTTTAATCAGCATCATAGCTTAACATGAGCTCAACTTGGCTATAATTGGTTGGTCATAGTAACTGTGTTAAGGTGGTGATCCATTTGAATGACTGGCTTGTCTGTTCCACCCATTTTTGGATTAACCCAGTTGGATGAAGTCAGTTTGTACCATTGTGGCATTCTCCATAGGCCTAAATTAAAAAAAAAAAACATCACAGAGGGTTAGCAGAGTTCTTCTTCTGTAGTCTATGGGTAGCACTTGTACGTGAACTACTTGAAGATGCATCTAGGAGGGTTTCTGAGAGATTCCTGAGTCATCTCTGAGCTCCAACAGACATCTAGCTTGGTAAACATTGAAGCTACAGCCAGTGAGAGATCAAGGCTGAGGTCATTGGAAGAGTGAAGAGGTGTACCATACAGCCATTGGTGAAGAAAAGTAGCAGCATGTCAACAACATTCTGCTGTTTCACAGGAGGTTTTGTAATTTCCTGTATCACTTCTGTCAAAGATGAGTGGTGTGAAGACCAGACAGACTCCAGTCATCGTCAGATCCACGCAGTAAAGATTACATCAGGGTAACAGAAGTATTTTAACTTTGGCTGTTTGTGAAAGCAAAAAGAGGAACAAACAATAACACTCCATTTCACATTAATTCATGCAGAACTGCATGCTGGACCAAAGGGGGAAGTTTATTCAGGATGTGTAAAATACGATTTTCAGAGTGGTAACTTTCATGTTAAGCTCTTTAAACTGAGCAGTCAGAACTGTGATACTGAAAAAAAAAAAAAAAAAAAAAAGCATTCAAGCTGCCAGACTTGTTCCATTTACACTGATCGGATACAAAAATCCCTGCGGACACCGAAGCAGGGCTCACTTGGCTCAGAATGGGTCTGGAGCTCGATTTCAGGCATCGGGATTCCTGTTCCAGCTGCAGTTCACCACATGCTCGGTCATGGTTGATGGAGAACTGTGCAGCTGTAAGTGCTGGACATGCTACAGGGTGTTTCATATGCACCACAAAAATGTGGGAAAGCGGCGTCCTCTGGGCATAAGCCCAGAAGAAAAGTGCTGCTGGTGGTGGTAATCTGTGGTGAAGATGCATCTAAATCCACTGAATGTCCTACAATTTGTCCAGCAGTGAGACTCCATCATCAGTTCAATTAAAGGTTAGTTGAACTTCAGAGTTAGAAAGCAGAGTTGGAGAGCTGGGAGCAAATCGTAAAAGCTGTTTCTGCAGGAGGAAGAACTGCAGCAGTTCATTGAGCTAAAAGTCAAGCTGCCGAGTTAGACAAGAATGTACATAAGGATTTTGAAAATTCTTCTCATCATCATTTCTCTGAAGGTTACCCTACAGCATTTCAGTGACTGCTTTTCAATACAATCATTTCAATACGTTTCAATACAGCCTCAGACCATCATCCCTCCACCCCCGTGCTTGACAGTGGGTCTGAGGTGTTTCTGCCTGATTTCTCCAAACATGGTTCCAGACATGAAATCAAACATCTCCACTTTGGTCAAATCTGTCCATAGGACATTGTTCCAAAAGTCTGCTAGTTTGTTCAGATGAAGTTTTGTGAACTTTAGTTGTGGTTTCATGTTTTTTTTTTTTTTTTTTTGACAGATAATCTCTTCTTCTGGAAGCTTCCAAACAAAGCATCCTGGTCCAATCCTCCACAGTTAGGCGAGGAAGCTCTGAGACGAAGCTCTTTAGGTTTTTCATATTTCTCTGAGCATTCATTGTCTGATTTTAGCGTTGTGACTGTTCCAGACCAGCTAATGATCATTTCATCAATGATGGTGATTAGTAGGGCTGTAACCTAACATCTTACATTTTATGAGAGCAGTGAAGCAGTACCCACTATTGTGAAGGCAGTAACTTTTGAATGTGACTCTGGCTCTCCAGCAGGTGACTGATCATCCATGGATGGATCCATGATAGCAGCCTCCCATAATGCGGTTTGGTGCAGCCCAGTACACATCTTCATCTTGATTTCCAGTCACCATGACTCTGTAGAATCAGCTCTGCCAGGCTGCAGAGCTGCTAACACCTCTTCTTCCTGCATTCACAGCAACCAATGAAACGCTGAGATTTACAGCTGCTTAACCTCGGCCCGGGTTGCAGCACTGGCTTTTTCCATGGTGGCTCAGAGTGCAGCGATGTAAGGAACATGGGAGGAGACGGATGGAAAAGTTTGTTGTGTGTCACTGAAGCAGGCCTCATGACAGCAGATTATAGTTAGTCCTTTGTTCAAAGTTACTCAAGAAAAGGTTACATTTGCGTGTTGCTGGCGACATGCAGTCTGGTCTGCAGGATGTTTCCATTTTGGTGCTGTGAGTGGAGCTTTATGCTGAGGGACAAAACCACATTTCTTTATCATCAATCTGTCGTGATCCTTCCTTTGTGTTCACCTACTCTCCTACCCAGGACACTGGAGATCTTGCTGCTCTGCTGGTTTTATAGATTTTTGAGCTTGCTGTGGGAGGAGATATTCGTCCCTCTGCCTCTGGTTGTGGACTGGTGTGGACTGGTGTAGGTGTAGCTGGTGAATGGAAAGGTGTTGCCGGTGACAACAGTAGCAGGAAAGTGCAGGAAAAAGGGTTTTGAACACAAAAGCAGAGCTTTTCAGATAGCTGCCCCCTCTCTGAGTCACCAATAAGAGATGAGTGATGAGGAGCATCACAGAGGTGAGGCAGCAAGGCCGCCACCGTCAGGAAAGTAAACCAGACTGTTTACTTCATTGAGATGAGAGCCCAGGGGAAGAGATTAGTCTGTGTTACGCTGATTCATGGTGGTACTTGAACCTTTACGTGGAAACTGAGGAGTGTCTGAGCTCCAATAGTGACGATGTGGTTAGAGGTTTGTTTTCTTTCTTCGACGCTCTGTCGTGTAAGCCAGCAAACAAACAAGCTCAGTTCAGCCACGAACCATGACTGAAGCTGCTGGAAAGAATTGATACTGAGCTGTTTTTGATGTGAAAACTGAGACAAACCTTCCTATCAAAATGATTGAATGGGTCACTAATAATTTGGATTATTTGAGTATATCTTCTCAGAAGATGGTGACTCTTCACTCTGGAACGTCAGGAGGGGGGAACTAGCTTCCCTGTCTTGACACAGCTGTGATGCCATCCAGAAATCACTTGTCCTGTCTTTAAGGATGGACCCTTAATGTTAAGACGCCAATAGATTCAGCTTAAATGATTCTTCTGACGTTGTTTGTGTATCTAAAACTGGTAACGATTTCATTCACGAGGAGTGTTGCAGATGCCGTTTGTGGGATTTATTTAAACAAATCAATGGGAACTCCAGCGATTACTGCTTGTAGCTATTTCATTCAAATCTCTGAAATTGCTTATTGTATTTAGAAATCTGCAAAGATCCTGTATGTTTCTGATCCAGAGATACTGAAAGAACCTGGTACCTCCTTGGGTTCACTTCCTTCTTCTTCCATCTGTGAACGTTTATTGGATGTGTTTGGTTTAAAAACATGAAGAATTATAATTGTCTGTTTATGTTTGCTTGTTGGTGTTACATAAATAAAGATCACATTTTGTGTTACATTAACTCGAAAAACCAGCTGATGCTGATGAGGATTTGATGTAAACACAAACAACTGTTCATTTTCTTACGAATCCTGAAATCTTTTTGCAGCTTGTACTTGTTTTTTTTTTCTTTTCCACTTTCTAACTCTGGCATCTTCTGTTTTGAACTTCTTCTAACCACCAGGCCAAACTGAACGACTCTCACAACCAGATGGTGGTCCACTGGGCCGGAGAGAAGAGCAATGTGATCGTGGCTTTGGCCCGAGACAGCGCGGCAGCCAGCGGGCCCAAAACCAGCTCTGTGAGTTAACCCGAATGCATCAAAAACCCCGCAGAGCAAATGTGCGTCACTCCGTCCTCCACCAGTTCCTCACCTGCTTGCTTTCATACACACAAGCTTGTTTGAAAGTTTGGGAAGGTCATCAACAAAGACTACCTGGTGATGCTCCTTTTTTAGAGTCTGAGAAATGACAGAGATTTCAGTTTAATTTCCAGAATCTTTCCTGTAACTTTTCTCAGAAAATTGAACAGGGGTATCTGTGGTTATTTACATCAACCCAACATCCCAAACTGTGGATCACATCAGTTTAAGCTGGAAAATTGTACCAGGAAAACTTGAACACGCTCCTTAAGCTAGGCTACAGGATCCAGATTGAAACCAGAATGGCAACAGACAAAAGTGAGGGATTCCTGGTATTTGATGATGATGATTTTGGATTTCACTGCAGAACCAAACATCTGGAATCGTGGTAGTTTCTGGATCAGAACTACAACTCTAAAACTGCTCTCAGTAGTCATTCTTTATCTAATGTTAATTTAAACTACAAAATGATCTAGTTTGTTATTAAATTTTTTAAAAACCCTCAAAAATAACTGATACCAAATGGCTGATACCAAAAACACAGGTATTTAAAAGAAAAAGAAAAACTTTACCCCCCCATACAGTATTTTCCCCTTGATTAGTTTTGATGAAAATTTTCCAGTTTTAAAAATTCTTGGAATTTTGTAACCTCTGTTAGGAACAGTTTAGTTTTACCTTTCGGATATTTCTGCTCTTAGTTGACTTTGGGGATGTTCAAGGATCAAAATCTACATCTACCAAAGGAGTCCTTACAGAGATTTCTCCTGGACATGTGGAAGCTATAAAATAGAAAAAGGCCGGATGCTCAATATAAATACGAGGCTCTATCCTTTAGCTTGTAATGTATGTATGAAAAGACAAGAGATAAATCAGTTCTGAAATGATAAAAAGGAACCATTAGCTAGTTAACTGTTTATCTCTGCAGTGTGTCATCAGTAAGGTTTAAAACGACGAGAGCATCTTCTCTTCATGTGTTCTGGGGTCAGATGTTAAATCTCAGACAGCTGAAGAGGACCGGATGATTTGGAGGCTGCAGGTAGACTTGTCTGATTTTATGTGATACTTTTCTGGCTCTGAACATGTGACATCAGCAGTAGAAGCTGTTCCATCCTTTATCTGCGAATACGCTAAAATCCCACGTCTACTGACACATGAAGAGCAGAAGGAAGCCGGAACACCGGGAGAGCTGTTATCTCTCAACATGTCAAAGTGGAAACAGACGTTTATGCTGGTGATTTTTTTGTTTTGTTTTGTTTTAAGCCCACAAACAACATTATCTGTTACACAGAAGCTGAACAATATCTAACCATAAATGTTTATGAATAAGTTGCTGTGTTAACTTCATAAAACCTGCAAGAGTTGGCCCACAAAACCTTTTCACGAGCTTCACACTTGACTTCACCTCACAGACCCACTGCTGCAGAGCTGCACTGATGGGAAGCTGTCATCAGGTTTTTTAAAAGCTTGTCCAGTCTTCAGAGATTTTACAGTTAAAGACATTCTTAATTATTGAAATTATTTAATTTGAATTAAAAAAAAATCAAGGATGGTAATGGCCTTATACTCCTTCCCAGATTGATGTGCAGCAGTATTTGCTTCTCCAGGATCATTGCTGATGTGTCTCCCTTTTGTAGTTGCGTTAACATGTACCTGAATGCTCCAGATCAGCAAACTGCCAAAACATCTGCTTTTATAGAGGTTCACACATCTGCTGATGACCAGTTCATCAGTGATGATGATAGGCAGATTCTGGATACAACATTCCCTCTTAAACTCTGTGGGAGAAGTAAAGGGTTATTACAATTTTGGCTTAATTTTTAGTATATAAATGATGGCACAGTAAAGAAGATTACGTTTTTGTTTATCTAAGGTTTTATTTACCTTCCAGGATCAGATGATTTTATCATGTTTTTTCTTTTATCAGAGCAGACATGGACTGGTTCCTCATTCCCTCTTTGCCTGCAGGTCTACGTGTCCTATGACTATGGGAGGACCTTCACCCCCATTTCAGACAGATTCCAGCTGTCAGGCACCAAGGCAAAGGACGGCAGCAAGCAGGTCATCTCTCAGTTCTACCACAGCCCTTCAGACAACCAGAGGGTAAGTCTCAGTTCACCTTCCAGTTCACCACTTAGCTCACTTCCCAGTTTACCTAGTTCTCCTCCTAGTTCATCTCCCAGTTCACCTCCTAGTTCACTGACCGGATCTCCTCCCAGTTTACCCAGTTCTTCTCAAAAGCTCCACCGAACTGGGAGTCAGGTGCTGTCACAGCAAACACGTATAAGTTTAATGTATCGTGTGGCAGCTTTGTGGTTTGACGGTTGCTATGGATACATATGTTTGTGTGGATCAGCTGTGTTGGGACGAAGTGCTTCTGGAAGAACGACACACAGCTGAACCATGCAAGCAGAACACACCCCTGTGTGTAGGTGTGTTGTAGGTGCATGTTGGTGTGTATAGGTGCGTGTAGGTGTTTATAGGTGCGTGTGGGTGTGTATAGGTGCGTGTGGGTGTGTATAGGTGCATGTAGGTGTGTATAGGTGCACATAGGTGCATATGTTTGTGTAGGTGCATGTTGGTGTGTGTAGGTGCATGTTGGTGTGTGTAGGTGCACGTTGGTGTGTGTAAGTGCATTGGTGCATGTTTGTGTGTGTAGGTGCATTTCTTTGAGTAGGTGTGTTGGTGCATGTAGGTGGATGTTGGTCTGTGTAGTTGTATGTTGGTGTGTGTGGGTGTGTTTGTGCACCTACACACCTACATGTGTGTAGGTGCGTTTTGTGTATGTAGGTGGGTTCACCCATGTTGATGTGTGTAGGTGGGTTTGTGCATGCTGGTATGTTGGGTTTCCATCAGTGGGAGTGTGTGGTGGTCTCATGGGCGACAACATTGGGATCTAGTCACCTTGAAGCTCAGCTGTTGTCCACGGTTATGCTGAAGCTGAGGTATAGACCAGAGTGATCTGCTGGCAAATTTTGTCGAGTCAACTCTTTATCTATGGGTGGCAGTAAACTCCAGCTCCACAGACCTCCTCATAGCTCCCAATCCCTTTACAGGGCCTCCACACACTTCCTCAGGCTGCCTCAGACCTCTACAGACCTCCTCAAACCTCCACAGCCCTCCACAGGGCCCTTTTGTTAGTTTTTACCTGGTTAAAATCTGGAAGTTGAGAGCCAGTTGTTGCAAATCTTCCACTTCTTTAGTTTATGACTTGAGCATTTCAGAAATGTGTTTATTGCGTATTTTCAAGTGTTGCCTCTTTTCACGTCTGTTCACGCCTGTATTTGAAGTTTGGCCTGAAACACGGTTTATTCCACTCTCAGCATTTCATCCAAGTGTGGATTGAAGTTTGGAAGCAAGAACACGGCTGCAGCTCCAAAGATAACCACCTCACATCAGTGCTGTGGAAAAAGCAGGACTATTAGACAGAGAGCTGTTGCTCGGCAAAGCTTATGCTTAGATCACTATTGATCTTATTCCCCAACCCTCAGAAAGAAAAGCAGATTTTACCAAGACGTTGAACTACTTCCTTCAAATGGGAGGTGATAAAGAAGAACGTATCAAAGATTTGAGGTCCAAACTTTGAATATTTATGTCAAAATAAATTATAATTAAAGAATTTAAGTTAAGTTCTCAAACCAAATAGAGAAATAGTTTTATCTGTTTCTATTCAAGTGGAAATATGATTTTTTAAAAACTCTTGTGCTTGTAAACATGAACTAATTTTTAATGCAAACGCTTTGACATCATGATTGTATAAATTTTGCTTTAGTCAGATTTATGCTTTAGTTGGAGTAGAATGTGGTGAATCATTGGATGATGTCTCCTGGAGCTTCAGAGGAGCAGGTAACTCAGTTTGGAAAAGCTCTGAAAATTTATGACACACATCCAGAAACTTTCCAGGGACATGACTTTTTTTTAGAAATATTCCAGTGTATAATCAAAAATTAAATATGGCACTTATCCCATAGAGTAACATTATAAAAAGTATTTCTAAAAGCTGTGAACTGTTGTTCAAGGTCCTGGAAAATTCTCGAAAGAAAAATTCTAAATATACTTCTGTTCGTATCCACAACCAGCTGCGCTCTTGCTTCAGCGCTACAGGTTCAGTGATACCAGCAACCACCGCTAGTTGCGGCATGTGAACATGGAGTCCATAATACAACCACACAAAAGACAACAAGGAAACACTTTTGGGAGAGGAAGATTTGACTGTGTTTTCATAATCAAGACGTAAGAAATGAAACGTAATAAAATTAAAGAAGATAGCTCGGGAGAGTATTAATCTTGAAATCTCATTTCAAAACTTGAAGAGGTTAATATTAAAATAAAAAAAATATAGAAACATTAACCTTAGGAATATGTAAGTTTTGGCTAATGCATAAGATTGATTAGAAATTAGCAACTCTTTTATTCTTCTGAAGGCAACAAAGAGAGCAGCGTTATGACAAATGTAGGACCAAAGTAGCCACCAGAGTGACAAAGAGCCAATCTAAACTGGTGAACTGTTTTTTTTGCTATCGCAGCAGAGAGCATTTCTGAAATGCGGATGAGCCTGATATAAAAAGGGATTAAAAAAACAAACAAACAAAAAAAATCCAAATATGTTTGAAACTGTAAATGAAATTTTTTTTGGGGAATTCTTTTTGTAACATAACAATTCAAACCTTTCTCCTTTGTACTGCCCAGTGTAGCGCCATTAAATTATTTTAATTATTACATTATTTGGAATGATATATGAATAAATATTAGTATTTATTATTCAGTGGGACTAGGCCAGTGCAAGATCAGCCAGCTTTAGATTCATAGATGCATGATTCATTTCCAGCCTGGATGTGGAGAGGTGAACATCTCCTTCTGAGACTTCAGATGAGGGTGCTGTGGTAGGGGCTGGGGCCTGTTTTGGTACGGTGGAGGGGTCTCCTTGGTATGGGGCGGAGCCTGCTTCGGTACAGGGGAGGGTCCTGCTTCGGTATGCTGAGGGACCTGCTTTGGTTTGGTGAGGGGCCTGCTTTGGTTTGGTGAGGGACCTGCTTTGGTATGGTGAGGGGCCTGCTTTGGTATGGTGAGGGGCTTGCTTAGAGACAGGGGAGATGCACTGAGATGCCTTCAAATTAGAGTCTACAAAAGTCTTCAATAACAGCTAGAAATTTATCGCTAATCGCTTTATTAAAAAAAAAGTCACTAGCCGGGTCTTAAAACTCACTAAATGTAGTGATAAAGTGGCTAAGTTTACAACACCGACATCAGCTCATGCTGTCAGCTCTAGGTCGAAGGCTACGCCTCCTGCCCACTTGACATAAATTATAATTGTCAAGGGTGAAACTTATTGACAGAAAATAAATAAATAGTTAATCTAACTTTAGTGAATAAAAATAAAAAACATGTAATCATTTCTGTCTGATCCCAATCATTTGGAAATCACCTGATCGACATCCCTAGTGCACAACCGATGTGTGCAGCGCACACTGCAGGGTGGATGTCAGTATTTGACATTTGGTCAACCTAAGTTTGCTGTGGTACCGTTGGAGGACAGAACCTCTTTGCTTCTGTGTGTCCTGTATGTCCTGCGTGGTTCTGCAGTTCCAGTCACTGCAGTGAAGCCTGTTGCTGTTGTTGAATCTCTGCATTGTGTCTGAAGCATGTGCAGTGTTGTCCAGGGTGGTTTGCATTGTTTTTCTTTCTACAATCATCTCCAGAACCATCTCCAGCTCTGATGATGAGCAGACTTTTTAGATACTGGAAGGCGGGAATGAGGAGGAGAAGCTATTTGGTGTGTTTTTCTCATTTTGCAGACTTGGGATGTTTTCATGAGCACTGTTAGTACAAAATTAGACTCTGTAAAGCTTAATATCTATAACGGGTAAGTTAATTTTTCTCTCTTTCTCTCAGTACCTTTTTGTAGACTCTGCCAATAACTACCTGTGGAACACCTTTGACTTCTGCAAGAGCGTCCAGGGCTTCTCCCTCCCCTTCAAGCCCACAGACCTGCTGCTTCATCCCAGAAGATCCAGTCTGGTGCTCGGCTACGACAACTCTCATCCTAACAAGCAGGTACCTCTCACTTTGGTTCAGTATTTTGGTTCAACTGTTCATCTCCTGCTTAGTTCCTTGTAGGTGTTAGTTCAGAACCTTGAAGAATTGTGTCTTCTGTCAGAGATTCCAGCTTTTCTGATTTTCAAACTTCCAGTCTTTCAACGATTCAAACCCTATTATAGTCAGTATTGAATGACGGCATCTCGCATCAGATCTGTTCACAATGTAATTTTATTTCCCATCTGTTTCATTCTTTGTATTCTCTTGTACTGCTATTATATATTTATTATTATCTGATTATATATTAATATAATGACTCTGGCAGGTTCTTCATGTCTTGTGTTTCTGTGTGTTGAGATCAGGAGCTCTGTGCAGCGATCTCCTTGTCATGTTAGATCCAGAACATAGGAATGAGCCTGACCTACATTCAAACGCTGTCCCATCCCCCTCGTCTTCTTCCTCCTCTCCTCCTCTCCCCTTCCTCCCACTCCTCCCCTGTCTCCTTAACTCTAGCTGTGGAAATCAGATGACTTTGGGGAGACGTGGGTGTTGATCCAGGAGCATGTGAAGGCCTACTTTTGGTAAGAGACTCCAGTTGTCTCAAGACCTCCCTCTGAACGAAGGTTGGTATTGTGAGGTCAGAAACGCCTGAATGCTGGTCCACTTCTGCTGGTTCTGGCTGACGAGGAAGAAGCAAACATGATGTTCTAGAAACTACCAGAGAAGTCTCCTGTGAGGAACCGGCAGCTGCTCTTCACGAGTGTCACCTTGGTGAAGATGAATCGGTTCAATCGTGTCTGCGGTTAAGCTTCAGAAATATGGCTTTGCTAAATAATTCAAGAAGAGGTGAAAAAAGTACCTCAATAAATAGCCTGTTGTGTTAATTTAAAAATCAATGAGTCATTTAACATGAATGAAAGTAGTTGTTTTTAAGCCAATGAAACAGTTTTTATTATTGCGATTTTTAAAAATATGTTACTTAAGTAGAAAATTTTTACATGTAAAAATAAAAGCACAAAACAAACCTTGAAGTGACAACCAAGTCAGAAGAAGTTGGATGTAAATAAATCTTTGAAATGCACTGAAACAGTCCACAAACAAATAAACTCAAAGGATAATCGCAGAAGCCACTAAGTTAATCTTAACAACGGGGTTAAGGCAAACAGGAGTCACAATTCACCAGACCCTTGGATTGCAGAAATGTGATCAATCTGGCCCAGTGTGGTACTGGGGGTTGGTTCTGAAGTAATTCATTGATAGGATATCAGAAAGATGCCACTGATTTAAAAATAAAAAAAACCACTTCACATTCAAACCTTTAAGTTCCTACTGCTGCAGGAGCCGTCTTTGATATCTCCTGTTCAGATAAAGCATTCCATCCATCCATCCATCCATCCATCCATCCATCCATCCATCCATCCATCCATCCATCCATCCATCCATCCATCCATTCATTCATTTTCCCTTATCCAGGTTGCAGGTTCAAACCAGAGAGGCCCAGACCTCCTTCTCTTCAGCCTCCTCCATCTCTTCCAGGGGACACTGAGGTCTTTACAGAAATAATCTTTAACTAAAAGCAAGAAACTGACCCGGAAAAAACTTGGCGGGAATCCTAAATGATTGGAAATAACACTTGCCATCAATTTTGCCAGTAGTTGTGTAGTTGCTGCCCCCAGTGGATGCGTCAGTTAACAACCAGATGAGCATGAATGACGAACAGAGGCTCGAGATGACGGGCACAATGTTTGGAACAGACAAAAAGATGAATGTACAAAAATGAAGCATAAACTAGACTGAAGACTCACTATGATCAGGAGAGTTTTATGTTTTTACAAATAAGGTTGTATAGAAAGTCTAGTTTTATATCTGTCGTGATTGTTTCTGTTTAGAGGTTGTATCCGGTGTAACACTCCCCAACAACAGCCAGCCATTAAAACCCCAATAATTCATAGAAACGTAAACAATAACAAGTTGATGGTGGCAAGCATGGCCTCCCGTAAACACCTCTTTTTCACCGATAGCCTGTGAGGAGACATGGTGATGGGTGCTGGATGGTCCATCCCCGTCGTCCTTGTGGTGCTCTCGCTATTAACCAGCAGAGGAGAGGTAACAGACAGCAGTGCATTAGTCAGGCTTTGTCAGCAGTATATCTTCTGATTTGTCAGCACTCGTATGCTGTTGATCTGAAATGTTTATTGGCCGGCTTCCTCCAGTGGCAGAGGAGTGCTGTTGGAGAAATGTCTTAGACAAGTTCCTCAAGAAGGTCTCCTTTCATTTGGCTGGTATTTACCTCAAAAACATTTGATGAAGCCCAAAATGAAATAAAAATAGAATCTGTAGAAAACAGGAAAAGGTCAAACCAGGCGAGGACAGTTGTTTAGGAAGCCTTAAGGAGCAGAGATGAATTGAAAGGAAAGAGCAGAGATGGCCTACTAATAGCACTACAGGCACTCAGAGTCCAGACAGCGTCCATCAGCTGAACAGGGACCTTTGAAAGGACGCCACTGAGGCATTCCAGCAAAGACACTGCTGCCTTTGTCCTGCTCTCTAGGCTCTGGATGAAAACACACTGATGTGGAAGGCAGACGATAAGTCGCAGTGAACCTCCTTCATTCATTCATTCACTTGTTCATTCATTCATTCACTCATTCATCGCCTGGGACACTCCGTGACTCGGATCCAGAACAAGCCTGGCTGTAGCCTGGTGGCTACAAATAGATGCTGTTTTGGATGGTTGACAGATGTTTGTGTCCATTTGAGCGCGTTGTCAGTCTGTATTTTGTCCTGACATTTATTATCTTGAAAACTGGCCTTTTTATACATTTTATATATATGTATATAAACTGACAAAGGATCTTTGTCAGTGAAAAGATTAAGAGAATAACTGCACTACTTTGGGCTGTTAACCAGCCGTGTATGGCGTTATAGGACCGTTCTAGAGTTTAATCAGCTCTTGTTAGATTTGTAATGAGTATCCTAAAAGACCAAAATAACAAAACAATTTTGACTTAGAACATCAAAATAAATAGCTGTTTTAGGCCTCAGACAAACTTAAAAATGTCATTCCTCTTAATTTAAGGTGTGGACAGACACACCAAGGTTACACGGTAACAAACAGAAAATTAAACGACAGTCTTTGAAGCGATCAACAGAGAATAAACAGAGAGGTTCTTTTGTTTCCTGTTCCTCACTCCCCCTCCCTGTCCTCCCGACCGTCCCGTTCCACCTGCTGTTCTCTGGGAAACCTCAGGGGTGTGGAACCCTATGACCCCCCCACCACGGTGCTGGTCCAGAGACACGAGCCTCAGGGAGTTTCCACCGTCCTCAGCAGCACAGACTTCTTCCAGAGCGAACAGAACCGCAGAGTGATCCTGGAGAAGGTGGACAGCTTCCAGCTGAGAGACAAGTACATGTTCGCCACCACCACACGGGTAAGCTAAGATTTATGCTTCCACGAGGTGATTACACATGCAGCCCACCTACAGTCAAGTGTTGGTGGTGGTGGTTATACTTGTTGTTATTTGTGTCTCTGTAATTACACCACCAACCACTAGGTGGGGTGCGATTTAAAAAAAAAATTAATTTATTTTTTTAACCAGAGCTGTAGCTATCTGATTTTTGAACCACTTATCAAATGTTGCATAAAAATTTTCAATTTCCACAGTAAACTTTAGTAGCAGAATGAGCATTTTTTTAGGCATGGGGTTATTTGGGGACCTCGACCTTTCTGGGCTAGCTCCCCAATTAATCCCCTCGACAGTTTTGGCCCAACTAAAATTCAGTTTTACAGCCGTCACCACAAGAGACTTGATTTGCTTTGAATGCGACTCAAAAACTCAGGGTCTGTCAAACTCAAGTCCCACAGGATGCCATAGTCTGATTTTGTATCACTTTTGTTGTGATTTTCCAGGGGTTTTGTAGCAATTTTATTGCTTTGGTTTTGTAGCAGTTTCGTTGCTTTGGCTTTGTAGTGTTTCTGTTGCTTTTGTTTTGTAGCGGTTTTAGTTTTGTAGTGTTTCTGTTGCTTTGGTTTTGTAGCAGCTTTGTTGGTCAGGTCTCACCGTGAGCATTTCAAAAGTGGAGCCCATGAGAAGGCCATCTCCTCAAATGAAATCTTAAGATTGCGAGTTTATCCAAAGGTTTTGAGATTACATAAGAGTCTTGTGATAGTCTACTCTTTCAAAGATGTATGTACCAGCATGTCTTTCTAGAGTTTGACAAATGAAAAAGGATGAGTGGAGTCAATTGAAAGGAGCTTTTCAACTTCTAAACTGAACCTGTCCTCGTAAGTGGTTCAAATCTCTTCTAAGACCTAAGTTGTTTACCCACAGCCTCCACAGGTGAATGTGATCTTGATGTACGATTCGGAGACTCATACATCATGGCAGGTCCATGTCCTGTGGGACCTGATCTCTAGATTGTGCAGCCTAAATCTTCTATTTCCTTCTGATTATTATCCTCCCATGCTCCCCGCTCACTCTGCTTTTATGTGTGTGCGTTTATGAGGTATGTTCAGGCCTCTGTGCATTTGGAAGACTCATCTACACCAAGGTTGAGCTTGTTGATGTCTTCACACGTTGCTTCTGTATCTCCACACACTCATCTTTTCTCATGATGGAACCCAATAGGATGGTGCCCTCCTATTCCTCTAAAAATGTCCTCTAAAATGATCAGTGTGACCAAACTTTTCTGATCATACCTCAGTACAAGTCTCAACTAAAGATCTTTGTCCTCTTGTGCAGCTGTACGCTGGAAATTGGCTTTTTCCTGGTGGTTTTGGAGCTTCAGAATCAGAATCAGAATCACTTTAGGATCAGAGTCACCCACATGTGAACCTCCAGCTAACGGATGTTGATCAGAAGCTTCTAAAATCAAAACATCATCACATGGCATTGTCCAGGCTGTTTCAGACCACTGTCACCTTAGTGTATGTAAACTACTGACTTTAAAGGAAGACTTAAAGAATCTGTCATTATTCCGATTAATGCCAATTCCATTTTACAAATTAATAAAAGAGGGAATCCTCAAGAGGAAAGACCTGAATAGAGGGAAGTAAACTTCTTTTTGAAATTGTACCTTTAGAGTAGTTTGTTGTACTTTCACACTTCAGTGGTTTAAGGTAAAGCTGGGGTTCTTCTCATGTTCTCCATTCCAGGAGTTTCGAGCGCCTTCAGCAGTTCCAGTGGCTTCTGTGGTCAGAAAAGAGTAATTCCTGTTCCCAGTTATTAAAGTCATCCACTCTCCCTCAGAGGTTAACCTCAAAGCATCATTACAGCTAGAAGAATTTATCTGGTATTTTATATTTATCATTTAAAAAAAAAAAAGGTATTTGGACATGCAGTAAATGACATTTACCTGAATGTTCTCCTGGTTTCTTTTGTATATAACCAAGACAGTGATGAAGTGAGGTATTGCTTCATTTATCCTACATACTCTTTTGACTTTTACAACAAAATAAGGGTCTTCTAACATATATATACACCTTCAACTTAAATTTCCATTGCCAGCAGCAACATCTGCATGTCCAGCACTCTGAGGTGCAGATGTCTCAGTGCTGGAGTTTGTTTGGTAACTTCCAGTGTCTCCAGAGTTTCAACCACATGGTGGGACATATCCTGACTTGAAATTCAGATGTAGTTCCACTGATTTATTGTACTAACTGAACCTTGGAGGTCAGTCTGAAGGTTGGCTGTTGGACACCTTCTCAACACCTAAAATCCATCAGTTTCATCATCTTCTTCATATGTCATTGCTGTCAGAACCTCTCTTTCTTAGTACCAGTTAGATTAGGAGGACACTGGACTGTGGACTGCTGGGCACTTATCTATATTTACTCTGGTGTAAAAGTTTATCACACATGCTTCTTTTCATCGCAGATTTGCTTAAATACATCTTATATAACTGATAGAGATTTGTTTTTCAAGTACTGATGTCATTTTAGCGCAGGAATCTTAGAAATTGGTCTTGTTAGGAAAGGTTTAAATGTTTCTAAGGTCTTTATTGGTGATATGAGGATTGGATCTTCAGAGTTCTTGCTATTTGTTACAACCCTCCCTAATGTGTGCTTGTCCAGGACTTTGTCCCTGATCTGTTTGGAGAGCTACTTGGTCAACATTGCTTTGCTGCTTTCGTGCTCTCGAAAACCCTGAGTCCTTTCACAACATCAATCTATATACTGAGGTCATGTGACCTTTCAAACACAAAACATGTGGACTTTATTTAACCAATTATGTGACTTCTGCGGGTAATTGGCAGCACGACATAAGAATATATGACTTTAAAAAAAAGCAGGAACATACATTCTTTGCAATACTTCCCAGGTTTGTTGTCATTATCATAAAATATTTCCTCTCATCAGTTTGTACTTAATGTTGAAAAATACCTTGAAGAGAGGACTAACTTTCCAAGGCACCGTTGATGAAAGCCATGCAGTGTTGAAAGCTGAAGTGGAGTTGCGGACTGAGGAAGAGATCTTAACGCTGCTTTTCCTGCCAAAATAAATTCATTTCCAGTTGTGTTTTCATCACTTTGAAGTTGTAACATTAAAACCCTGATTGTCTCGCTCAGTGAAACCAGACCATAAAACTATCAGTTCAGGCCATTTTCCCCCTGACCAGGGTTCAGTTTAACTTGCAGCGCTATCATGTTGTAAAACTGACTTTGGTTAAACTAAAATCTGCAGAGATACCTAACTTCTTCCATGACTTCCATTCTCTCTACCTACTGTGTCAGCTGCAGCTATTAAAGAAAGTTAACTTATATGTATCTGATCATATTTAGTTAGGTCTTCTGATGTAGGATCTTGATCTGGTAAATTAAGAATAAAGATTTTAGAAACCTTTCAGTGACTCAAAAATAAGGTTTCTGTTGGTATAGGTTGCAGATTTACAGCATCTAAAACTTGGCACGTGTCCATTACCAGGAACAGCCTTGCAACAAGAACTATTTTGAGAACTTCTGTGGGGGCGAGACAAAATTCTGCCTTAGATTGAGTACTCAAGTATGGTGCCATAAACTACTTGTTGGGTGTTGACTCCCTGCTGATTAGGTAATCTGTAGGTGGGAGATGATGTTTGACTTGCCATTGAAACCTTCAAGTTTAAGTCTCATCTCACCCATTGCAGCTATAACAGCATCAACCCTTTTTGGAAGGCTGTCCATAAGGTTCCGGAGTGCGTTTACAGGAATTTTTGACCATTTTTCGCGAAGCACATTTGTGAGGTCA
>JAOWBL010033840.1:10509-28773 GCA_028564865.1 Zenarchopterus dispar
CATACATATCGATCAAACTAAAAAACTCAAACACCACACTAGTCTCAAACTTTGATTATTCAAAGTTACTTACAACTACATATCACTTGAGCATCAAAAACAAAGTTTGCATTAGGCGTTGAAAACCAATTGATTGGTTCTGGAAAAAAACATGGAATGCTTTACGACAGAGTTTGCAATAATTATACATGACTAAATATCCTCCTCTTGAAAAAGCAGTGACAAGTAATGTCTACTCAGCAACACACCCAAAAGAGTTGTATTTCGTTAGGAATTACATCTCCTAATGAAATACAAACACGTTACCGAAAACAGACAAACAAATGCAAACACAGAAAGAACTCAGATTATTATTTTTGTGGTTTTATCCCTTTGCTCATCTTTGTCATCCCATAAGATGGTGTTCATGTGCTGTCAGCGATCCACTTTTTAAATGATGAGAAGGGTGTCAGTGAAACATTTGTGAGACAAATGGTGCTCAACAGAAGGCTGGTAATATTTATGCTGTGCTGTCTAAAAGACTGAGCACTCCGTCCTCACCAAGCACATTCATTGAGGGAGTAATTCATTACTGACGTTTTTTGCTTAATGTTCCTCAGCAGCGTGTGAGAGGAAATTCAAAATAAGACATTTTTATTTGAATGGGCACTGATGGTAACTGCAGCCCTGTGACGGAAGAGTCATCTATCAGAGTAGGCAAAGTGGACAAACACATCTGTCAGTATTTGTAACGGGAGTCTCTCTCTATTAATCACATTTCCTTAATCTAGTGCTGCAGACACAGTCAATTACAAAAACAGTTGCAAAACATTCCTTGAGTCATAGAATCTCAAATTATCACCAATTCAAACAACATACGCCCAAACACTGGAACAGTTTAAATAATTACTGTAATTACTGTAAATGAGACATTATTACCTAGTGTGCATGATATGAGCCACACAATTGAAGAATTATAGGAGTGATTAGATATTGCTCAGTTTAAGTTAGAGGTTGAACAAGAATTTCTGCCTGATGAAGTCAGGCTGATATATCAGAGGAGTTGAAGAGCAGTGCCTTAACTCCCATCCGTGCTTTATTTAAGGTGTGGGAGGAGACTGCTGGTGATTGCAGTGGTGGGTTCTGTTGAATCCTGAGAGTAACCAGGTCCAGATGAGTTATATCAATATCACACTGACCATGGGATCAGGGGAAGAAAAGAGCAGCTGTGAAAAAGCAAAATGATAATTCTGATTAGGCCTATCCGCAGGACGAAACCAAAGCCAGTTGACTTGGGACCAAGAACAGAGGAATATGAAAGTGAGCTTTATTTCTGCAGGGAGGGACAACACATGATATGAGTGTCATTACATTTTTTATTAAAACTAAAATCAAATTTAGAAAGTGTGGGATGAACTAGGGGCATTTAATTATTCATTAGCTTGAAGAACCACATTTTCCAGGATTAACTTTAAGTAATTATTTTCTGTGTGATGTTAGTAGCATCTCACATTATTGTGAAGAAATTTTGACCCGGCCATTTGCTGTGCATGCGAATGCATGGGGCTGTGCTTCAGATGTAGAGGGACCTGAGAGGATCAATAACAGATGTTATTATAAGGTGTCAGTGACTAAAACCTCAGAGAACGTTCCTCCCTGCATGTAATATATGCCATGTGGCTCATAACCTTTTCTTTCTTTCTTTTTTAAAGGAGATTAGTTGAGTTGCTATAAATATAATAAATATAGATTTTCTCTTGTCATGTGCACTCCTAACACATGCTCTGCCGTGCAGCTGAATAGGAGGTAAAAATAAACGTAGGACTGATAATAGACCTCAGAGGTTGCAGTTCTCTTTAACGACCTCACTTTGATCATTATTGTTATAGAGCTGTAAATTTATTTAGAATGAAGGTTACTGCTGTAAAACAAATATTTTAACTGATCCATATGGGACATTTTGAATTAAACTGGGGTCACTTCTTCCAACTGGAAGTCTCTTTGCAGCATAAGTACCAATATAGATTAATAATGTTCACTGTTGTAAACTGTCACAGGGGTTTGCGGTGATAAACAGAAACAGTTTTTAGTCCTTTAATAGCTTGGTAATGATTATGTTGGTCAATTAAATATTTTCCCTGATGTAAGGAGGACATCAAAGCTTCACCAGGGACTGACAGTCTGTTGTGATTTTAATCTCTCCATCTACATTATTGCTCATCCCCACAATCTTGCAAATCTCTTGTTTTGCAATCATAAAATGTTCTTGGAGGAGTGAAATGGTACAAACCCTTAATTGTTCTTTCAGATTACTTGGTAATCCAGGTGGAGTACAGCACATTTCTTTCTGTCAGCAAACAAGTTAATTTTTTCTGCTGGTTCACATGCTATAAATGAAAGCACAAGAATGAGAGGAAATATTATTTATTTCATTGAACCCTGTTTCATGTGCATAAAAATACATACAAGAAAACAATCCTTGTTAAGTTTTGCTGAGAAAAAAGGAAACAGTGAAGTTAAAGTGACTGACTGTTGCTGGTGGTTGTAAGTATCTGTTTTTGCACATCCAGCAGAGGCTGAAGTCAGTCATGCACTTCATCTTCGGAAAAGAATGTTTTAACCAGCACCCCCACCACTCATCTATCATCACTGCGCTGTAAACGCCTTCATCTGTCTCCACCTGCAGTGGTCCAACCACATCAGCTAGCACTTTTAAACTCAAACTATCTTAATTCAGCTTTAAGCAAAGCTGGCAGTTCTGTTCAGAATTATAAGAAGATGTAAAGTGTTAGTGGACACTCCTGAATATCCTTAATTTCCCAAAACTGCTTCCAGGATCAGACAGTGTATGTTCTGGCCATGGGATTCAGAATATATTTAGAAATAACTGTGTATAAATCATTATTTTCATTTAATGTCTTAGGTCGTTGAGTTATAAAACAAACACAAATATCAAAATTAAAAAAAGAAAAAACAGTGATGAAAATGCTCTTTTTTCTTCTTTCAGATTGTATCTCACAGTCGTGAAGAGAAGAGAACTGGCAGACAGCATCTCAGGACATAACATTTCTAAATGCAGTTGCACAAGATCCTAAATGAACCCTTCCAACAGTCTATAACATTATATACTTTCAGTCTTATAACAGTGACAATACTTTCAGGAAGATTCCTAATGAGAAAAAAATATCAATAAAAAAAAAAAAAACGAAAGGGAAGGTTGATGCAGACTGTGGAAAACACAAGCTGTGACAAATCCACTTGAGTGAACCTCAGAAAACCAAAAGTTAGCCGAGATGAAAATGAGAAGAGAGAAGCATGAAGATGACCAAACATTGCTCATTGAGCCAAGTGCTCCATGAATATAGGCCAAGAAAAGCACCACTACTGAAAGAAAAGCAGCAAAAAAAAAAAAAAATCAGTAGAGGCTAGTTTTTCTAGGAAACAGTTGGCAGAGAAAACCAGAGTAGGGATCTTTGGGAGTACCGCATGTCAGTTTGTTTACATGCAATTAAATTAATCCTGTAAGGGAAAGAACATGCAACCTACAGTAAGACATGCTATTATATTCAGGCTGTTGGAGTTCTTTGTTATCTCTGCTACTAGAGGAACTGGATTTATCTGAGAAAGGATGAAAGCAGAAGATCAACAGAGAAAAGTAAGTTACTGAGTGCAGGAAAACTCTTTATGAGGTGAAGCTCTTAGATCTTTAGCAGCGCAAAAACCCGAAGTAAAGCTATGACACAAGAAGGATTGACTGAAATTGAAAAGATGGGCTGTTATAATCTGGCTCTGACATAAATATCACCTAAAAATCTTTAGAAAAGATTGAAATCTCTCATTGTAAATAAGACATTGAATACAGGCCCAGATTTATTTAGCAGGGAAAATTAGGTTGTTTTTGTTAAACATTAATACCACTGTTGGGAATCTGCAGTTCCTTGGGCGGTTTTATATTATTTTTTACAAAAATAAACACAAGCAGAATATTTAAATAAATGACCAGCACTTTTAACTCACTCTCAAGCTCAATTAATTGCAAAAAAGAAGACGTGTTAAGAATCAGGCCTTTAATTGACCAATGACACGGGTGTATCTTCTTGTTCCAGTATGGGACAAATAGGTATAAACCTGATAATCTCTTTAGGTAAAATATTAAAGGTATTCTCTTCAGCTTAGATTAAAAAAAAAAAAAAGACTTCATTGGATTTACTTTGAGAAATTAACTCTGTAACATGTAGCCATAATAAGGAAATAATAAGGAAAACCTTGCCAAACAGCTATCATTGCCCACGTCTGTGATATTTGCAAACTGAAAATGAATGCAGGTGAATTTAAACTTGCTGGTATTTCATTGCATCCTTGCCATTTGGTATCCTTCTTTTTCGCAGCGTAGAGTGCAGTGTTGATGAAAATGTGATTCCATCTCAGCTATAGATGTGAGCCTATTAAATCATAGAAAGAAGCCTAAATTAAATTAAAAAAAAAAAACAATCATGAGAAGTGATTATTTAAACATTCTCCTCCCTGAATTTCCTAAAAAAAAAAAAACACACACACACACACACACACGTCCATGTCTTCAAGACTCTAATTTACTAGTGCATCTCCACAGCGAATATTGATGGTAATTTTTGCAACACCAAAATAGGTTTTTTTAACAGCTGCAATGAGTAAGTAGAGCTGCTGGAAGTGTAGGAGACGCTACCTTCACACTGGGGAAAACAGCTCATAGATCAGAGACATGTTTCGTTTGTCATTTTTGTCAAAGGTTGTGTAGCCTACTGCTAGGTTGTAACCATCTGCAACAAATAATTATTAGAGATAACTCAGTGGAGAAATAAGATCAAGCAATCTTTCAGTCATTTCAGCAATTGGCATGTTTCTTAAATGCTTTGAACCATGATCTTTGTAGCACCCATGCTATTCTCCCACTCCCGCTTCACATCACACAAATGACAAATTTGAATTGGAAATTAGAGGAGCACACAAGAGTGCTATAAATTTGTCTTGTGGGGGCTCTGCTTGTGCTTTCTGAACATTATTTTATCAGTCTTTAATCAGTCTTACTGTCATTATTGTGTCTCCAGTAACTGCCACTGGATTGTATTTCAGTGGGGTCGAAGTATGGATCAAATTTTCTGCTCAGAGTGGATGATCAATCTGTTTCTGTTGGGATTCCTTCTTATCTCAGTAAATACAGATGATGAAAGTGCAATAAATAAGCAGGAGCAGTAAATAGGTGATGCTTTGAGGTTTCTGCAGGTCTGCTCCTCCTGGATTGAACTGTGTGTTTTGGTATTCACTTCCTAAATGTCAGCAAGAATGAAAGTTAACTCCTTTACAAAAATCTGGCATCTCTCATATCCTCAGTGTTATTTGTGTTTGATATTCATGGATCCCTGTGTGAGGCTCGAACGCAGTAAAACAGCATTCCACAAACAACTTTAAAGTCTAACTTATGCAGAAAAAAAATGCCTAGCATGACATGCAGCTTTACAGTAGTGCCTAATTAGTTTTTAACATTCTGGTCATTATTTTACTCAGTTAGGGAGAACAAATATGTAATTAAAAAATTAATCAGTCCAGTAATATAAATTTACCATATAATTATAACTACTTTTGAAAAAGCAAATACAGAAAAATTAGTCGTATATTTGGGCAGCTGCGCAGCTTATGAGTTCTGATGTGTGAAACAACACTGAGATCAATGCCATTGATTTGCCAAAGGTGTACTCTGTGGGAAAAATCAGATATGGAACAAACCTTCTTTTGTCTGTCTCTTCTATCAATATTTCCCAACATTATTAATGCCTTGGCAGATGTCACTTTTAGAGTATGAGTCTCTGTCCTCATATCTATAATATATTGTTGCATATTTGTTTTTTTTTGTTTTTTTTTTCCAGGTCTGAAGAATTCTGAATCTGAGTAAACAGGGAAATATGCATGGGAATGTACTTTGACTGACAAAGCACCCCTCCATTTGAACTCTGAAAATGCGACCGCAACAAAGAGGAAATATTCAACAGAGTGAAATGTCTCAGAGGATGTCAGTCTGCTGTTCAAACAGCTCATGATGTCAAAACTGATGCAGAGCAGGTGTCTTTAGGGGTCTGAGCAGTCAATGACTTCTACTGACTAAAAAATCAAGATTTTGCCAGATAATATTCCACCCACTTTAATGGTATCAAAAAAAATTCAAAGCGTCAAACAACAAGCATGCCCCAGTCATGTTTAGCACTAATTCAGTTACACAGTGATGTGTGGTTGTAGTGCTAGGCAGCTTGGTGACAAATAATTTTGAGCTGCACACAATCAACCACAGAGGGACCTGGTTGACCCTGGCGAGCTGATGCAGATGACAATATATCACAGGTGTTACGCATGAGAGGACACAAACTGTTAACAACCTTCAAATGCTCCTAAGATGACTGCAAAATATAATGAAGACTGTAACCAGACAGCCAGAAAGAAAATTTTCTTGGGAATTACATAAAGCTGAAGCATATGATAACTTTGCAATGCATAAATCCCACACTACAATAGTGAATGCAAATTAGAATTTACAGTGGTGCAAAAACCAATGACTCGTCTAGGGATATGTATTATGATGGGTCGTATTCTGAACAGATGTGGAAATATATGAGAAGCATATGGTAGATTGGTAATTAGAGTGCGGCGTAAGTCTGAATCCCTGATCTGGACAGTGAGGGGATGCAGTGTCTCTTTATGCTTTGGGTTCTTTGTGCCCTAACATCATCTTAAGCCAGAGAGATACATTTACATCTAGTCTCTCTAATATTTTTATTATCCTAATAATAGGAAATGATGGGTCACTGAGTGGAGAACATGGTACTGATGTTTAATACAGTGACAGAGGTCACACACAAGGAGAAGTAAATCAACTGAACGAAACAGTCACGGAGCAGGATAGAAACACTAGAAACTGGTCACTTCATTAGTTCCACTTGTTCAGCTGTTTGTTGCCAAAATTATCAAAGCAGTTACTCCAGTGGAAGCCCCTCAATTCATTTAGGTATGTAAACCTAGTCAAGACGGTTAGTTAACGTTAAAACTCAGCATCGGAATCCAATAATTAATATAAATCAAGTGATTTTGAAAATGGCATTGATGTTGGCACCAGATGGGCTGGTCTGAGTATTTCAAAAACTGGTGATCGACTGTCTCACAACAACTATTTCAAGTGTTCACAGATGAAGGTCTGAAAAAGAGAAAATATCCATTTAGGGGGAATGCTTTCAGTTGATGTTTCTTGTTGATGCCAGAGGTCAGAGGAGAGTGGCCAGACTGGTTTGAGATGATAAAAAGGAAACAGTAGTTCAAACAGTCACTCAGTGTATCCAATGTTATACAGAAATCCATCTCTAAAACTCAAACATTTCAAGCTTTGAAGCAGCCAGGCTACAGCAGCAGAAAACTACACTGAGTGCCACCAGAGCTGGCTCACAACATGAAACTGAGGCGAAACATGAAACATGAAACTGAGGCTCCAATTTGGTCGGGCTAACCAAAAAATGGATAATATAATGCTGGAAAAATGCTATCTGGTGTGATCAATGTTGATTTTCTGTTTCAAGATTCAAATGGTAAGGGCCAGAATTTGGTGAAGATACCACAAAAGCATGTTTGCATTCTGTCTTGTATCAACAGCTCATGATGATGATGGTCATATACTACTGTGTGCATCATATAGTTCAAATTAGTTCAAACTTTCTCAAATATGATAATGATCTCATTGTCATGTGAGATCATCACTGCAGTGAAATGACCTTCACAACCATCTGTGATGCTATCATGTTAGCATGGACCATAATCTCTGAAGAATGTTTACATCAGCTTGTTTAGTGCTATACTGTGATTCTACCCTTTTTTGTGCGAAAGAGAAAAAAGGGTTCTAAGCCAGAATCAACAATGTATACTTAATAAAGCGGTCAGTGAGCTTATATAACTAAAGAACAACTTTTTCTTTCACTTGTTAGCATAACATCTTATTTAACAGTTGTTGTGTCTTTATTTATTCATTATGTATATATTATTTAATATTTTGACAGTTAGGTTGTTTAAGGTCAAGTTCCAACAACAAAACATGAGCCATCTGGAGGAGAATGACCCTGAGTCAGAAAGAGCAGCAGCAAACACACTCACCAACATGCTGTTAGCAACAAAACTTTACTGTGAAGATTTCTTGGGACTAATTCAATTCCCTTTAATGCAGTGATGCCTCATTTATCCCTGAAAGGAAACTTCACATATCTTGAGAAAGGCTTTAAGTGAGAGTTTAATTCTGTCAATATTTTTGAGTTGCAGTGAGGTTTGGTGTCCAGCCAGTCTTACGTAGTGATAAGAAGATTAAATGGTTTGTAATAAAGTTGTAAAATTAATAATTGTGGATCTAAATTCCTTAGGCATGTGGATGAGATATTGACTTGTGGCCAAAACGTCGTTATTGGACAGTCATGACTTTCATTATGAAATCAAACAGCAACAGGAAATATTGAGGCGGATTTTGTTGTTGGAATTAATAAACCGAATCAATTTGATACACCACCAAAGGCATATTTCTGGGCAGGCTTTGATGTAGACAATATGCAGACACTGAGCAAGTGATCAAGCTCATTAAAAAGGAGCTGGAAGGGCCCACAGGCCTGGCTGCAGGAGTGTGCGTATAAATGCCAGAAGAACATCTAACATTTTTGTATTTATCCCATTCTTCAGACTCAGCAGTAAGACTATGAAAGATATCAATATTATTCATCCCAATATTATTTAAAAAATGTAATTGTATTTACCTCAAGTATGGTAAGAGCCTTGTAGAGCTGGCTCAGTGTTGTCTTTACAGAATTGTTTCCTTATCTTGTGCCCACAATAAAATAATGTATTTTTCATGCCTCTCAAAGTCATGGGCTTAGGATATTGATATTGTGGGCACATGTCATTAAATCCATCAAGTACCATTTTTTCTCAAGTTTCTGGTTAAAACTCAACCTTGGGCCTTTCTGTGTGGGGTTTGCATTTTCTCCTCATGCTAGTTTGGGTTTTCTTCAGGCTCTCTAACATCCTTGAGTCCAATAACATGCAGGTGAGTCTAAATTAAGCATAGGAGTGAGTGTAGGTGCTCTGGACCTGTGATGGACATGAGCACTTTGAATTGTCTTGTAAATGAAATGTACAATACAAATAAACTTGCCTTGCCTGTAATAAAAACTCCACAGTACATCTCTGGCAACTCACCCTTCTCTACAGGACATTCCCACCAGAGGAGTCATGACGAAGGCCCATAGCATAGTTAAAGACAATACACAGCCTCAACATGCCCTCCTCACACTAACTACAGGACTGACACAAGCAAACTGACAAACAGTTTTCCCACAAGCTATTGGACTTCTAAATAACAGGGGGAAAAAAGTCTACAGCCCTCATATTCATCCATCCATTTTCTATACCTGCTGAATCCATCTAGAGGGTCCCGGGGGTCTGCTCAAGCACTGATGAGCTGGCAGTTGTTTTTTTAATATCTACCATTTCAACTTATTTATTACCTGTTACATTTTTCCTTCAATTTTAAGGGTACTTAGGTGAAAAGAGGCAAGCAGAGTAAGAATTTCATTATATAGTCTTAATATTTTCTTGCTGTCAATAAACTTCTTGAATCTTGATTTGGGGATACTAAATTTCCCATGTGTGTGGTTGTTGTTATTCATAGATGGCCTTGTGAGGGATTGGTGACCTGTCCTGGGTGTAATCCTTTTTTTTGTCCAAAGAGAGATAAGATTGGCTCAAGCAGACTACTGTGTAGATAGCTGATGATATTTTGTCCAGAAGACTGATTGAAAATTCAGTGACAAGGGCTGTGTTTTAGATGGAGAGAAATACTCATAAACCAGAAGGAAAAAAGGGACCAGTATGGTTCTTTGCAACTGTATATTTATAAGCAGGTTTTATTCATTTATTTATCCAGTTTACAAATGGCTTGGCTTTAACACATGCACAAAAGTAAGTATAAGAAACACCAAGAACAGATGAATGAACTGAATGTAATCATTGAAGAAAAGAGACTTCACAACAAATGTTCTCCCTTGGTTTCTCACAACAGCCTGAATGCAGGTGCAATGACAGCTGTGACAGTGGTCTTGTTGCCTATGTTTGTCTTCTTTATGGCTGTTTTTAAAATGGTAAAATGGGCCACTGAATTTTGTATGAGATCTGCTTCCTGAGTGCTCTTCAGAATCACTTTACTAAATTTGAAGAATATGAAAAACATGGATGATAATATAATGTCCTTTTGTGCCAACAAAGTAGTCGGAGAGCTCAGAAATTGTGGAAGGTTGGCACTCTTGATAAAGTGAGGTTAAAGATGAAAACTTTAAAAATGTTGATAATCACTGAGGCTGCAAGGAAGATATTTATTATCAAGCTGGATGGTCAAGCATAATATTTTATGCAACGAAATGAAGCACCTACAAAAAAAAAAAAAAAAAAAGCTTTAGAGAGAAGCCAAGGCCAGACAGAGGATAGAGACAGCCAAGTTCCTGATGGATGGTGGGAGCTCTTTAATGTTGTTTGGCAGACATGAAATATATTTAAAACATGAGTGTCATTAGACTATATAAAGGTGGACCTGAGAGAATCGCTGGAGTACATAAAAAACATGAAATATAAATGTAATAAAAGAGGTTGAACATCTCAAATAAGATAACACAAAGAGATGGACCCCTGTATCTTTTGCTGCTTTTTTCTCTCTTTACTAACTTTTTATTTCAGAAGGCAGTAACGATTAGTTGTCTCGACATCAACAGAGAAATAGTAATCATAGAAAGCGTGCCAGTTGAAAATAGAGTGGTCCAAATAACACTAAAGCTATCTTCTAGATGATTGAAAATATAGGGCTGGTATACCAATTTGCATTCTTGGCCATGACTGACTGGCTATTAGCATGCCTTTGATTTTATTTTTCATCAGCATCACCATCTAAGTATATGGGAGACTAGATTACTACATAAAATATCATCCAAAACTCTATGTCATCAGAGATCTGGCCACTTCCCAATTCCCTTTTTAATATGACATTAACATGAAGTCACCAGAGTCCCATGACAGATGGATGGATTATGTGAAGTACCAGCTGACACCAGTACAGCTGACTGCATACATGCAAGTTCCCCAACATGACTGCAGCTATACATCTAAGTACTTTGCATGCAATTTTACCTCGCATAACCACCGCTATTTAAAAACAAATACACTGACCAGACCAAATATTGGTTTGATGTTGATTTAACTCCCCTGTTTATGCACTATATGATCAATTAATAGACCACTGCAGTTGTCAGTGGGATGATTTTTTTTTAAGTCAAGTTAGGTCTTGTGCATGAAATAAGTGCCTCACTGCTAGGGTGAGCAGTTGTAACAGTGACAGAAGAAAGCAAGTGAAACCAGTGTTTACATCACGTTATCATTCCTCTTTACTTTGCTTTTGTTGCTCCTTAATAGTCTTTTCGAAGTATTATGATGTGTATCTAGCCATGGAAAAAAAATCAATCCCTGAAGTTCTGTCTATTATAATCCTTCTCTGGCGTAAACAGACCTCCACCTACACTTTGACTCGTATCAATGTGGCTGACATTTTAGTGCTTGACTGATGCTTTATCAGTGCCTCAGATTTTGTCTGGAGGGATGGGATGGTGTCAAGATTATGCCAACTTCCTTCTCTTCTGCCAAGACACTAAAATTAGGAGTATATTAAAACCAGGAGGCTGGATGTATTAAACCATATTATACATAAAATGACAAACAATGTGCTCATTTATTGTGGATGTATTTAATGTCAGCATAATTTTTTTTTTATTTACCCATCCATGTGAATTGCTAAACAGTCATAGAAAAGGAAAATTTGCCAGTTTGAAGAAACACAAAGGAGGATTTTTGCGATTTTTGGCTCAGAGGGTTCTGCTTAAAGCGTAATGGTTAAACTGCTTTTACATCACTGTCAAAGACTTACTCTTGTTTGGTTTCTTGCTTGGTCACTCTCTTGTTTTCTTTTCTATAGTTACTTTCTTGAGTTGAACTGGATTTACACAACAGGGTTGAAGCGTCCCCATTCCACTTCTTTTTCCACCCTAGTGGCACACATCAGATATGACCAGTGGATATGTAAGCAGTGCAAAAGTGTTTAGATTTGGATAATCTAAGATCAATTTCAGGCCTTGTTAATATCTGAAAATAAATAATTTAAGAATCAAATGTGTGTTTGCTTCTGCCATCTAAGTAGACAGGTCAGATTTTTCCCATCACTGCCATTCACAGATTGTAGAAAAATGCTGAAATGGAAAAATGGCCTTAACATACATAGAGAGGCTCTCCTCGTTCTTCTTAGTTTTAAAAAGTGAATGTTGCTTTGTTGATTTGCAAGAATGCTTCAGAAAACAACAGCTTGGATAAGATCCTCTGTTGTATTTTTCACAACTTCAAGAAGAACACGGCAGACTCAAAGCTCTGGAGAATAAATGCACACATAATGTGGAATACTGAGGAGGCATGTCAATGCACTGATCTTAATAGGTCCGTGTCCTACCTTTTCTCTTTCACCTGCACAGGCTATGAAATATACGGACTATCTTACATGTCAATAACAAAAGAAAAGTGATACTAAGCTCTATCATAAATATACAAATCTATATGTTGAAATATGTAAACAAGAGTATAAGACCAAGAAATGATAGTTGCTGTGTATGACATGAAGAAATCTTATGTGGTAAAGAAGCTAGTCCAGAGTACTTTCTGTCACACAGGGATGATACGTTGTATAACCTTATTGCCTGAGACAGGAGAGATTTCCTGTAATGGTTTCTATAACAACAGAGCTGTATGAGTCTTTTGGAGAAGGGGCTCCATTGTCTGCCCAGTGATGGAGCATGTGGTTGGGGTTATCCAGGACAGATAACGGTTTAATACAAACACATCATCTCTGTGGGTAAGTCAGCAGCCTTGGCTACTAGTATCAATGCAGTGTTAAAAAGAAAGAAAAGAAAAAGAAGACAAAAAAGATTTTGTAATGTATTTTGTCAGTCCTGCAGTAATGATTTTAGATTATTGAAAATGCTGCCCACCTAGTCAAAATCACTGTTGGGTTTTTGTTAGTCTTGCAGATATTGCCCTAAGCAGAGTTCACAGGTTCAAGAAAGTTAATAATGGGGAAGAAGAATTTGATTATTTCTAGAAACCACAAAGAGGGTTGCACAATAGTGACGTGGTTAGCACTTCTGTCTTACAACAAAAAAGCTCCTTATTCATATATCATCTCGATGTGTTCATGTTCTCATCCAAACACAAATGTGCTTGTATATCTCTAAAAACATTTGAAGTCAGCCCTTTTTATACTGCAACAGCTTCTGGACTCATGGACTGACACACGAGACAGGATGTCTGTTTTATGTGAAATTCTGAGTGTTAACTATTACACACTCAGGTCTTTCAGAGATCCTCAAATACATGCTGCAAAGATATTAGGTGCTGATGAAAAGTGCCTCACCTGGGCTTTTATCAGATCCATGTGTTATTTACTTGGTTTTCTTTATTTTGAGGTTTATAAAGTTGTAGAAGGAGGTGTACAGAATCCACTTTGTAAACCTTTTTTAGCGTTTATACGACAAACACACATGTCGCACGGTGATGTGGTGTGGTTGCTTCACATGAAGAAGGTCTCTGATTAAATCTTTCATTGGGGCTTTTCTGTTCAGAGTTTGCAGTTTCTTCCTTTTCCTGCGTGGCTATTCTCCAGTTATCTGGCCATTTCTCACAATCCAAAACATACACGCTTGGTTATTCTCAGAGTGTCCATGTTGTTTATCTCAAGGTTGTGCCCCACATCTCACATGATTACAACTGGCTGAGGGCGCCAACAAATGTTTGCAAGCAGTGAAAATTAAGTTTTATTCAAGAAGTAGATTTCATGAAAAAATAAATGCATGCTAATTAAATTTTTATAAAGGTTTTTTTCCCCTGTGGGTTCCTATTAGTCATAAGAATAAGGTAGAGACGATCTGGTCTGCAGTCAAACGTGCAAGAAAGATCACTAAAATCTAATGATTGTATTTAATAAAAATAGAATCATTTTGTTTTAATATTTTTTTTTCTGTACAGTTTAAACAAAACATTAGAATTCATTAGATTAGTTCAACTAACTCAAGGTGTTCGCTGCATAGAAGGTTTTATGATGGTGAACAAGAACAGCAAAGAAGTAAAAGAAAATCTGATAGTTCACTACATTATATTCTTCCAGTTTTAGGCTCTGTGTTCACCTTGTGTATTTTCATGACTAAGTTTCACTATGGAAACAGCAGATTTTTTTTCCACTAGCCATGAATCATTCTGCCAGGCCTAAATGAGCTGTCTGATAATTAGTGTTACTACATTAATGTCCATTCATTGGTTGGTGGCAGACAGCTCCATCGCTCACATCATGGTCTGACTTCTTTTCAAGTCTAATTCCAATTTCACTTGGAAAGTCTGGTATTATTTTAGGTTTCCTCCTTAATTTATTTTAGCTATTGCTCCTATAAACTAAATTTAATAAAAATGATTTATATCCCATACTCTCTAATGATAGATAAACTGAAAAGATGACAACATCTTGCCAGTTTGCTCTTTCATATTCATTTTGTGGTTTATCAGCTGATTACATCATAATTAATTTTATGGAAAAAGAGACTGTCTCAGTTGTCAAGGTGTTCATCAGACAGAATATTTGTTCCAATATTTGTGGTAGTGAGATAATTGTTGAGACATAAAACAGCTTGAGGCTCCATCAGACCCCCGTGACCCAGAAATGGAACAACGGGTCAAGAAGATGGATGGATGGATAAAACAGCTTGTAACATCAACTACATGTTTGAAGTGAGTGCTGGAATAAGAGGGGGCAACTGTTGGTAGTTCAACTGTTGCACAGTGATTCATTAATCAGATGAATAATACATAAATTAGACTGGGCAATTAAATCAGTGATTCATTAATCAAATTATTTATTGTAAATACTAAATGTAATGAACTTTTACCTTAAGCATCAGCTCAAAATTTATACTTTCATTTAGATATATTAACAACCCACCTCTGTCTCGTCTTTCCACAAGCAAGCAAGGATGCATTAATATATTTTCAAAACAGTGAAAAAATATTTTTATGTATTCAAAATGCATACCAAAATATAGGATGCTGGGAGCAATACTGAAATTATCTGCAGTAAAAATGCTATGGACAGATAACAGTCTTCTGAGACTGAGTCAGTGTGGTAACACACGTGACAGAAAGTCCATCTTAAAAGGAAAAAAAAGGCGGTAAATCATTTCCTTGGGCCCAAGGAAAGTAAATGAGCAGTACCAGCCTTAAAATATAATAGATGTTTTTCATACGTATTCCAGAACACTTTTCAGTTATCACATAAACTCTAAATTTAATGTGATGTACACACACACACACACACACACACACACACACACACACACACACACACACACACACACACACACACACACACATATATATACACACACAACAGGTGCAAGGTAAGTAGAAATGGACGGAAGAAGATAAAAGATAAAGAAGATAAAAGTTAGTCATCAAATGTGTGAAACATGGGTTACTTCAACAGCAGCCAAAAAGCAGTTGTCACCCTGTGCCAGTGTACCCGTGGTAGTCTGCATTTGACAGAAGTGATGCTGCCAACATTGCTTCCAAGTTAATGATTCATGGAAGAGTCAGTGTCACAATAAAAAGCCTTACATTAAATGTAATTTAGTCATTAAAAAGAGGAAAATGACTTTTCTTTCTTTCTTTCTTTCCATTTTTTCTTTCTCTGTTTATTTATTTAGTAGAAGGGGTGAGTTAAACAAGAAAATGGCTCAGAAACTCAATAGAAATCAACCTGATTTAGTTGTGCATTTGCCTGTGGTTGAAATATTCATTGGAAAAGTATACATGTAATATAAATATATACATTTCCAACATCAACAAACTTAAAATAAATTACTTTGTAAAAATCATCTCTATAGGCACAAACTAAGATTTGTGTCACAAAAAACTGCATCTCTTCTTGAGCACTTATGCTTGATGCATTTTGCATTTATTTGGAACGTGCTTGTCTGACGTTACAAAGATAAAACAAGAAACAGTAGACATGATATATAAAACAAAGAAAATTACGGCCAAGTATGCTTAAACATGCTTGCTATTTTATAGTTTCTCTGAAATGGTATCTGCATTTATTCCTGCAAAGCCATCCCACACACATTTAGCATCTATCTATCATAAATTTATGTACAGCAAAGAGCAACAATTGATCTGACTTATCTCAGGCTGAGAGAGAACTGTAGTTCAACCACCACATCCATTAAATTCTAAAGTGGATCTATATCTCATCTATGGTACATTGTAACATTTATTAGAGTTTGAAAATGGCCTTATGAGTTCAGAGGTTGCCAACATTTAAGTTCAACAATATTTAACCCTATCATATTATGGTGTGTTGCCAGGTCTTTTCATTTGAACAAAGTGATTGTTGCAGTAGTTTATAATCAACAGTTGTCCTAGGCTACATCGTGTTTTCATAAGATGTAGATTTCAGTCAAAGTATATGTTACATCTACATTCTTCCACTAATTGTTTCCTGCTCTACCTTCAATCTAACAGTCTCTCATTCACCAAGAGGTTAAAGAGGTTAAAACTTAAATTTTACGAGCAATTTTGCAACCCTGGTGCCAACCTAACTAACAATGCTTCACTTTAAGTACACAGATAAAAGACAAAACAAAATCAACCAACAACCTAACTCTTAGTGTTATGAGATGATAAGGTGAAAAATAATATAGAGGATAGCAAAATCATATAGAAAATATTTTTGTAATTCTTAAGCTTTTTATGTCCTCTAATTTAGAAAAAGAAACAGGGAGAGAGGGGAGAGATAAAAAAAGGACTTTTAATTATGAAAATTTCTCTGTGTGACCTAATGCTACTTCTTTACTTTGTGCAAAAGAATACATACTGCATCACAGATTTGGATTTTTGAAAAAAAAAAAAAATACCCGTAATGTCTATTCATAGCAAGTAAAATCAAAAATGACCAGCTTTCTCAAAAAAAAAAAAATACAAAGTTCACCACCTAGTCTTCAGGCATCTGTTTTCTGTTCTTTTCACTTTCCTTATAGCATATATGTTTGTCCATCAGATACAAAGATAGTTCATTTTGGATAACTTTGTTCCATGAATAAATGACCACATTTCTCAATTATGTAACTAGATTCTCTTAATCTACTTCTAAGACAACAAAGAAAAAAAATCCAAAAACATGACTAAAGGTGAGACATGGACAGGATAGAAAATGTAGAAACACCAGAGGGGAGGAAGGGAAAGACAAGACAAGATACATCCATAGGGCCGACAAGACACATGTGCAAACAATCAGGGAGATGAGACCAAGGAAAGTAAAAACAGAACATAACAAGACACAAACAGACCTGTGCAGCTAACAGGAATAGAAGAGCACAGGCGCAACAAAACATGACAAGACCCCCAAACACTTTTGAGTAACCATATAAATCAATACAATCTGTGCTCATTTTTGAATAAGTTTGATATTGATGGTTCTTTTAGATGGAAAGTATTTTATGACTCAGTGGGGACCTAACAAACACAGGACAGTCTGCTCTCTCAACAAACCAGACATTGACATCTTGTGCCTGCGGTTTTATTCAACCTGACAGTGAATGATAGTGCTTGTAGGGGTGGTTTTGAAAGATCGGTGAAGAGAGGGAGGATGACAACAAGAGCTGTAAACAAGTAAAACAACTTGCCATTCATCAAACAACAAAGGTAGGTTATGCAGTAATATTATGTTGACTAGTTCGTAAAGCACACATGTGTCATCTCAACCTTTCTTTTATTCTGATTTCAGTATTTGATAATGTTTAGACTGAAAAAAAAATCCATTTTCCAGTTTTTGTGGCAAATTCCACACTGAGAATAGGCAGGACACCAGTATGTGGATGGTAAACAAATTTCAATTGAGAATGATATCCTAGAGAGTTCTAATGCAAGCAACTAGCTCTACTGTCTTGCAGATAAACATTACTGAATCTAAAATAGGATGAAATTTAGACCCTAGAGGAGACAATAGAAAAGAATAGAATAGAATAGCCTTTGTTTTCATTGTACTGTGGAATACAATGAAATTAGGGGTGCTCCTGCAAAGCTACCATACACCATAAAAAATTTAAAAAA
>JAOWBL010033869.1:0-28755 GCA_028564865.1 Zenarchopterus dispar
TGTGTGTGTGTGTGTGTGTGTGTGTGTGTATATATATATATATATATATATATATATATATATATATATATGTATATGTATATGTTATGTTATATATATATATGTTATATTCATCTGAGCTTCTATTTACCTTTGAATTTGAAGATCTTGTAAAGCTTAGATTTTTTTTTTTTAAACTCACTTATCTATTTACTTTTAATCATTGTTCTGATTCATAAAACAGAAAGGGAATCTATTTTCTTTATCACGTGACTGGTGAACACTGCAACCACCACAAATGAAATTTGTATATTTTATATTATATTTTTATATTTTTCAGGACCAGTCTGTGCTCAAAGCGTCTGACATCGAACCCTTTGACCAGATCCCCCAGGTGTCTTGCTTGGCTCGCCATAACTTTCAACACTTCTCTCCCCAAAAAAAAGGGAGAAGCACATTTTACCCAGCATACTGAATCCAGGCGATCTATTTTTAAGTGATTGCTTCACTTCTTCTTGATGTTACTCAACGCAGTTTCCTATTTTTATGTCCAAGTTTGAAGAGACTCTTTTAAAAAGAAAAAAAAAAAAAGTTAATTTCAGTAACCATTCTACCTCTATTGAATGTGTTTTAACAGGAAATAGGAAACAAATGTTAAGTACATTCAATGTTGTAACTGTCTGATTTTGAGTGCATTACTTGAAATATAAGTTCAGCTTGTATTTTATGTTGTGGATTTGTCAATGAGATTAAAATCATGTTGGTTTAATAAAATGACAAGAACTTACATAACACTTGTGTTAACAGGAGCCCTATTAAATTTAAGACACATGCATAGACTTCACATTTTGCTTCACTTCCACATGGAAGTGAAGCAAAAGATAAAGGTTGCAGTACAGTTTTTTTTAAAAAAGGAAGAGATTTAACACCTACACACTGCTTAAGGCCATGTATTTGAATTGTAGCTTGCAACACTGAGGATGTCGCATTGAATCATCGGTGCCTCTTGGCCAGCAGTTTTTTGTTTTTTTTTTTCCTGTCCAGTTGTTTTCTTTGGCTGGGTCCCTCTCATACTTCTGCTTTTACCTTCCTTAGAGTGGAACAAAGAACGCCATAGTTAGCAGAAACAGAAGCTGCACTGTACTGAAGCTGAAGTTTACAGGAAACCACAGCCACCTATGCTTACACTGGTAGTGTTGTGATCCCACTTACAGTGATGTATGTTTTCCAGTTCGCCTTTTAGAGGCACTGTATTTGAACATGAGGTGTGATTCAATGTACCAGGGTTTTGAGAGAACAAAAATGCAAATTCAGTTTCTACTTCATTAAACCGTGTTTAGAATGATAGGACCTCCACAAAAAAAAAAAAAAAATGAAGAAGCTTCAACTTTGTCAATTCTAATATACAAAAAGTCTTGTCTTCATTTCCAAACAGATTTGTGATCATCATCTTATAGCTGGGATGCTGTGACACAGAGCACATAGTCATATACAATGTTACTTTGTGACTCAACATTTGATGTTAGTGCAAACAGTTACTTAGAAATAAAATAAATCAGAAGACATATCTTCAAATCCTCATGTTCTATATAAGCTTTTCATGATTTTGACCTGATCTCAAAGTTGGTTTCAAATGACACCATCTTGCTGTCACTTGGCTGGAGAAAATTTCAATTATTCAGAAACAGATGAGGTTAATAGCATTTGGATTATGAATTACACCAGCCATTTTTCTGCGTTACTCTACTGCTTCTGAATGATAATGTATTTTTCTGCCTTCAGGGCAGCCCATGGTTTCCATGGAGATAAACAGGATTTGAAACTCTTGAGAGTGTGATAGGAGTAAGCATTCCCATTGTATCTGCATAGTAATGTTGACACAAAGGCAAAATGTTAATATCTGACTGGAGCAAGTTTTAGATTTGTCATCGAACAACTCACACGATATTCATCACTATCATAAACTAAATCAGTGAACAAACTCAAGTAAAGCTGAAGCTGTGGTGCTGAAAACTAGCTTAGAGTTACAAGATAAAATTATTCAGTGAAAAAAAAAACATTAGGGTGCAGTAATGGACAAGAAGTCTGGTACAGCTGCACCTGAGTACCAGAGAAATGCTGAGAATGTGGGAGGGGAAACTTTATTGTGAAATGTCAACATGTCACACAGGAACAGGCAGCGAGTCAAAGGACCATTAAATATGTACATGTGTAAGTACAGCACTGTAGATAAAAGCACATTACAGTGAAGTTTGATAATACATCTCACCTATTTCCTTTTGTTTGACTATTCCCACTGTAGCACTCACAGAGGACATGTTTCAGACTTGAAAATTAAATCATGTAATCACAGATGTGGAGCTAAATTTTTTTTTTTTTTTGAAATGTAACTGTAAACAAACCACAGATTTTCCACTAGCATTCACCAATTCATCAATGAATTCTGTGATCACCAAGCAACATCCTGTTGGGCTCTGTTGGATTATTTTAGGCATTAAACAAGAAGAGATCTTGTAATTCAACTGATGATCTTGCCTATTTTGTCACATATACATTGGAGAAGAAGATGCTTCAGGGGTCTTTACCACTCCCCTTCACCTCCACCTGGATGACCTGTTTGAAACACGGTGCTTCAATAAAGCATTCTCAGGGACCCATCACACCCAGGACATCAGTTTTTTAAACATACTTGTTTAATAAAAGCCAGAACAAACAGGCTGAAACACAATTTTTTTATCTCCAACCTATCCTTGTACTCAACACAAAACAACACTGACTCATCATAAAGATCCATCCATCCATCCATTTTCCATACCCACTCAGTCCTGTAAAGGCACATGAGTATCAGGAAGATGTTTGTTAAATAACCTGGTGCAATAATTTTCACTTTTAGTTTATTTTATTATAATAATTTATAAACTCAGTGAGATAATGTAGATAATGCAGATATTCTAGATGTTCTGTGTTTATTGTTTGCCTGTTGCTCTTTTTTATGTTTCTGTTTTCTTTTTCACTATTTATACCTTTTATTGCTACTCGAAGGTTTGCACTATAAATTTCGTTGTACAACGTACAATGACAATGAAGCTCTATTCTATCCAGTTCTATGGAGCAGATACCGTACTGGAGAAGTTTATGTAATATTCAGTAGTTGACTTATATGGATTCCAAGGTGGTGGGGACTGAAAGGAGAGGCACATACAAACAGTCCTTTTTATACTTTTTGTACACTTATAAAGTTAAAATGGCTTTATGTTGTCTGTTTGGACATATATCAAACACTTACACTCCTTAGCATCTAATAACAGATGTTACAACAACAAGGAGATTGGATTATAGGCTGCAGAAGCTTTTAAGTTTTTTAAATTTATTAAGGTAAATTCTTTTGCTCCTCTTCTTCCACTGCAAGCAGAAAAGGTTCATGACCATTAACATTCTTCTTGTGGATAGAGGATGTACACAGATGCACCTGCTCTGCAATTTCTTTGTCATGTTTTGGTGTGTTTCCATGGCAGGGTTACAGCATCATATACAGAGCTGGCATATGCTGTATACGACACAGTTTTGAATAATTTTTAGAAGTTTCCACGTGTTTAGAAATGATGCAGTGTTTGTGGAAAACTTTTTAAATGAGAAAAGAAAAGTAGTTTGTTAAAATTGAGTTTTCATGTGTATATAGTCTGAAAATTGGTAAATGGCTATGAACAGGTATTCAGAACTTTAGATTTGTAGAGATCTGACTCTTCTCTGTCATAAAAAGTTTTTGTCTTTCTATAGATCTGGTTTAAATGATTAACTTTTAACAGGTGTAATAAATGTGTTCAAACAAGATAATTACCATTAACATTGTTAGTATATTAAACACATTGACGCTTTCCTGTGTTCAGCTGTGTGTCAAGTTGTTCACACCAGTTCAGTGAAATTGGGTTACAGCCTGTCTGCTCATTTCCTTCCTCCAAATTCTTGAGTCAGTTCAAGGAAACTGCTCCTGCACTGAGTGCTGACCTGCCTTCATAAAATGAACAAAACAGCGCGGAGCCTGTTTGCTGCCCGTTCTCTCCTAAAGTCCTACAAACAGAAGAAATGAAGACCATACCTGTAATTCTGTTTCTGCTGAGTGTCTCCACAACTAAGGTACGTTTTTTTTTTGTTTGTTTGAATGTCATTTTTATTTTGTGTGTGTGTGTGTGTGTACGTGCGTGCCTACCCATGTACTTGTAGGACTTTGGACGTCTTGCATATAAGCCAGTCGCAATTTTGGCTGATGATCAACCAGCCATGTGTTTTTTGTCTAAATTGATTCCAGTGTTTGAATTTAAAGCAACACTGACTCCCACCGAGTTCCATGTTGTGATTTTTGTGTCAAGTTCGTAAAGTGTAAACACATTTATCTTTATAAACCCGTTTGTATGGTATCTAATGTTATCATCAGTCCCACAAATGCCTTTTAATCCAAATCGTAAAAGTCCCTGTTTGTATTCATGTAAGCTTTCTCCTTGATGTGATGAGAAGGTTTCGCGGTGGAAATTTTATCAGAAAAGAATAATGTAAAAACCCATGAGAACAAAGGGTTTCGATTGCTTGGCATCCCGATGCACTTTCAGACTGCTTCATATGAAGCAGCAGCTCTCTCCTAATTGTCTTCCTGTATCACTGTGCATCTAGAGGTAATTTAGGATCGGAGCCAAGAGAGAAAGGAAAAAATACACCGCAAGCACTCTGAGATAAGCTATCAGTAATAAACATTCAGCTTCTCATGTCACGTTTATCGTCACCCGTGGATTTGCTGGTCACACAAGCACGCAGAAGTTTGTATTCTGGAAGTGAGAGCTTTGAGTGTGCCGCTTATGTTTCCTGTAATACGAGAAATGCGCTGCTGTAGTCAGCATATTCTAGATTTTGCTTGTCACTGGAGGCTCCTGTGGTGAGGCTGCTTGAAGTCAGGTGAGGTAACAGCTACTGTAACACGTCCTTGCATTTCACCAAAGATTCTGAGATAGGGGACTGGTGCATACGTGCAATGTTCAAAGATTTTGGAGGGCCCCCAAATGAGAGGAAATGCACAGCGTGCTGAACACTGGCTGCTGGGTTTTTAAATATCTGCAGTTCAGGCCACCAGAATTACCAGAAAGGAAAAGGTGGGTGCAGGTGTAAGTGGTCTGGTACTTCTTTAAGCTGCTGTTTAACATAATGTATGCACTCTTTGGCCTTCTTGTCTGTTCCCCCTCATTTGCCAGTGACTAAATATATGATTTTCAAATTACTGATCGGGTTTAAGTTGACAACCCAACTCAGAGTGGAAAAAAGCAGAAGAATTGTGCTCAAAACATATTCCACGTAATTTCAAGATTTCTAAATTTACCTGCAAAACAGGTTGCGTGTCTGAGGGTCTAGACAAAAGACTGTTACGGTATTAATTTTATTCATCACTACAGCAGAAAATAAAATTCATCCTCTTTACTGCAGGTCTGCTCTAAGCCCTATAAGGTAGGCGCAGATGGAAATTGTCACAACTCAACAACAGAATACGTGCATGAAGAGTTGAACATTTGCTGTAAAAAGTGTCCTCCTGGTAAGTGCTATTCTGTAAACACAGCAACAACTGTTCTCAAATGTTGTATAATGATACCACACACTCACAAGTTTTCAGCCACATGTTACAATGAAATCAGTATAAAAGCTGCATGAAGGCACAGGTCTTGACACAAAGAGGTAGAAGTTTGGGTGTGGAGGTGTCAAAGAACTTCAACAGTAGCTGCAGGATCTAAAAATATCTGTAAGCTCATGATATCAAGAGGAGAAGAACAAAGCACCTGCAATATGGTGCTCACTATTCAATAATTGCAAGTTAAGAGTTATATAAATCCAATCTGACAAGTTCAAAAGCCTGATCTATAAATCTCTTGAGTCATTAAAATGAATAAAAAAGAAAAGACAAATATTGCTCATGTGCCACATGTTTCCATATATAGTGGGTATATAATATGCTGTGTATGGAAACAGTATTTTTAATTATTTTTTTTTACAGCGTAGTCATGAAATGAACAGCTAGTAGATGGTGAGAAGATAGTCACTCGATGTGATAAAAGTGTTCCAGGTTAGAAATCGCATAGAATTGCTTACTCTGCCTTAGAAACACCTCGTAAAATTACGAATGTGCAAAACCACCCACATGATGTGTTAGTTTATCCTGAAAGGTTTTAGAGTTTAACTTTTACAGATTGTTGAGCCGGAACTTTTCACAGTTGTGATCAATGTGTTCAAACAAGATAATTACCATTAACATTGTTAGTACATTAAACACGTTGACGCTTTCCTGTGTTCAGCTGTGTGCCAACAAGGAGCTTTTAGTACTTTAATGCGTCACAAACACAGACAACAGACCACTACAAACGGATTGGTTTCTGTACTCTACTTATAACCTCGTCAGGTTGCTGAAAGCTGAGCCAGATACTAAAAACTGAATCAGTAATGACCTTTTCATTTTTATCAAGAAAAACCGTCTTTTATATTGTCATTACTCCATCTAGAAACCAAAGTTTTAGATTCCCGGACAAATTAGGGTCAAAACTAGGTATACAAATTGAAACACAACCCACGTCATACATGTGGAGTTTCTTACAGAAGTCGCGAACGCAGCATGGGAAATTGACTCCTCTTTTTAGTAAACAGGAGTCGCAAGTCAGTTCACATTAAACTGCTTTTCAGGTCTAAAATGTGCATATTGAATCATGTAAAGATAAGCTTTTCAGTCAGGAAGAGAGTAAAAAGAAAAAATGGGGAAAAGAATTCTGATGTATTGTCATTAAATTTTGACTGTGTTATAATATGATGAGTAATTGTTCAGTTACAAAGCATGTTTGGTGTTACATACAATGCATAATAAATGTGTTTTCCACTAACTAAGTGAATGTTATCACAGGGCATCGAATGGTAAAAGCATGTTCAACAAATAATGAGAGTATGTGTGAACCATGCCCAGCAGAAAGCTACATGGAGGACTGGAACTATGCTAAAAACTGTCGCTCCTGCAACAAATGCAAAGAAAGTCAGTACATGCGTTGTAAATCAAATCCATTTCATTACATCAGATGTACCTGTTCACTGTTTTGTTTTACTTTTCACAAACGAGTGTCTTTGTTGAACCAGAAAAAGGTCTTGAGATGGCCCGGGAATGCAGCTCTACTAAAAATTCCAGGTGTGTTTGCCGAGCTGGGAAGTACTGCCATATAGGATCTGACGGCCCATCCTGCTCAGACTGTAGGAGCTACACGTTATGCAAAGTTGGTTATGGAGTATCTGGGAAAGGTAAAGATTATCACTCAAAAGAAATTTACCTTACACTTGATTGTTACACATTATGCTTTAAAATTCAGGGATGAACAATTTTTAAGGAGTCATTTAGAGTCCAGTACTATTATTGTCAATAGGATACAAGAAAATTGCAATTTAATAGTAGAGAAAAAGGACTTTTTTTTGTGCTTTTAAGTACTTTACACTAATTTAGTCTGTTATCGCCACATCATAATCTCCATATCGGTGGTTGACATTCTTGTTATCAATACAAAAATGTGAAACATGTTTTTTTTTTTTTTTTTTAGTCACACCAGGTAACAATGTGAAGTGTGAAAAGTGTCCCAATGGGACTTTCTCCAGCATTTTCTCCTACAATGACAGCTGTAAGCCTCATACAAAGTGAGTGAAGCTGATCCACGTTTGCGTGATCCTGTTTGGAGCTCAGGTATTTAACCTTTTTCTTTTTATCTCTCCAGCTGTAACGGGGTGGCGATTCTGGCCCAAGGTGATGCTACAAGAGACAATGTTTGTGAGAAGTCGACACCAGAGGTGCCGACTGAGACTTCGGTCCCATCAGCAACTACAGTTACAACCACAGAGGAAACCATTTCAAAATCAATGGTGCCACACAGAGTGACAAACTTCACTCAGTCTGTCAGGCCTTCTGTTTCAGTGACGGTACTCAACCGTCTAATGAGAAACCAGCCAACACCGACAACGACACCAAGTGACAGAGAACTGGGTACGATCATAACAATCAAACTGTAAACTCTGTTTCAGAATTTGTTCTTGTTTTTCTGCTTCTCATCAGAGTTGTGTCTGTGTTTACCTCCCTCTTAGCTGTGGTCATTGCCTGTGTCATTGGAGGCCTGTTGCTTTTGATCATTTTTGTCCTCTTGCTGTGCCTCTGTAAAGGAATCAGAAAGAAAGGTAATGACATTTTATTTTAATCACATTCTTAATGCTGGTGTAAATTCTCACTTATCCAGATCATTGATTCAAGCCTTGAGGAAAAATCTGAGCTATGTTTAACTTTAACTTTTAAGAGAGAATAAAAGAGAAAATTAGTTTTTAGCCTTCTTGTGAGTCCAGTTCAATAACACAATGTTAATCCCCAAAGTGAAATGATAAACAGTATCTTTAACTGTTAATGTCATAACGTTAGTACTTACTGTTAAAAAATGTCCGCCCTTTCATGTTTCCCAGATACTGCAAACTTAAATAAAGACGAAAATGGAAACTGTAAGAGCGGTGAGAAAGTAAGTTATGACTTTTCATCTTTATGACTGAATAAATGCTTTCATTTGATTTTTCAAATATCCATCCCTAGTGTCTGTTAGAAAAGGACCATAAAGTCAACCTTTATAAATGTAAGGAAATCTCCAGTTGCCTGTGATCTTGTTGGGAATATTCATTTATTCATTCAGCTTTGTTTCTATTACTGGTTTCAGTGGGACTTTCTTATGTTTGGCGTAATTCCATTTCATTGTCCTTTTCTTCCTTTTCTGTTCACAATGCCAATAGAACATTTTTAGAAAAGTATTTTTTACCTGCTTTGTTTTACCCAGTAGTCCCTCTTTTTTCTCCATCAGTCTAAAGAAAATTCACCATGGTGATAAAAAAAAGCCAAAAGTGTATACAGACTGCCTTGTAAATTTACACAACATAAAAAAGACTATAACAATATTAAGTTTACACAAATATTCAGACTCTTTCCAATTGAGATACAGTGTGTTTGACCTTTGAGAGATGTTCTTATGGCGCTTTCATAACTGGACAAGAGTCAATCTGTCCCTAAATTTACTGGACCTAGCTCATTTATATTGCCACGTAACATTTCAGAGTTGATGTTACACCTAAAAGTGAAAACCAGCCACAGAGTCAAGGGACTTTTCTCTGGACAAGTGAGGCAAGACTGTGTCTGCATGTTTCTGAGGAACGATACAACAAAATATGGCAGCTTTTAAAAGGGTTTAAAATCACACCGACCTTCATCAGTTAATTCAAGAAGTTAACAACCACAAACTCAGTAATCAGGGACGAAGGGCTTTAGTGGCAAATGCAACCAACAAGTTGATGGTCACCATGAATGAGATCCAGGAGATCCTCTGAGGAGAGGGAAAATCGTACTGAGGGACAGCTATGGCTGTGTCCAGAGTTACGTTCTTAAACCCTGCTGGCCCGGTTCAGATCACAAACTCAGCTTTTGCAAACAGTCTTGACAAAAAAAAGCAATTATAAATATTGATGGAGTTAATGATTTCCTCTTCTGAGTTTTATATATGATTATTACTGGAAGACAAGAAAAAAGTGGGGCTTTAACTTTGGTGACTGCTGACTTGGATTTCCTTGGTGGCAGCTGTTACATAGATAATTAGTGCATTTCATAATACTGCATGTGCAGGAGGCAAGGCTTTATCAGAGCACTCTTAAACAAAAATAAATCATGCGATATAGGTTTATGTTGATGCAATGTGGATGGAGATCATTTCCAACATGGGGTTAAAATGCTCATGTGGATCACTTTAACTTCAGTGAAACTGCACTAGTGTGGACGTAGCTGTGCTCCAGAAATCGGATCTGTACAGCAGAGTGGCCTGGTGGGTAGATCCAGGATGAGTTGAAGTGGAAAATTATAGATCATTCCTCTGTGAAAGCATTTTACTGAGTGTTTAGAGTCTCAGTGACACATATGTGACCCCATTGACTTGCAAGTTGTAAAAAACCACACGAGAGCTTAAAACCTGGAGTTTAGCACCACTCAGTTAAAAATGAGATGTAAAAATGAATTCAGCAGCTCAGAACAGAGGTCCCTTTGGCTGCTATTAAACTTTTTAAATTATTTCCAAGAAAAGTTGATACCGCCTGTGCTGCAAATATGCTGTCTGAATACTTCTGTAAATGGGTCATATCATATTTTCATATTTTCAGCTTAAATCAATGAGAATGTCTGTGAAAATATGAAACTGGTTGTTAAACTTTTTATTTCTTTCACCAGCAGATTGGTCCAAGCTGTTTGGGGAAATCTCAGCTGACTTCATTCACAGTATCCTTACCAGAGCAAGTCTGTCTACTGGAGAAAGGGGAAGCTAACAGTGACCAAAGTCAGTGCAGTAACTATTCTGAAACTTTAACCAGAACAGATGGTTACAGCAGCCACGAGTCCATCAGCCCCTTACAATCCACTTTAGTGCTTGACAATCCGACTTCTGCCCTGTCGGAGCCTATGACTCTCCAGACCGACACAGAGCCTGTTACTCCTCATGCCAGCATCCCACCGCAGCCCTCCTCTCAGCCTACAAGCCCACAGATCATCAGCCCTGTGACTAACAACCCCCATGTAAACGTCAACATCACTTTGCATATAGGAAATGGGTCTTATGGGAGCCCACCCTTCAAGCCCACAGACTTAAAACAAGAAGATACACTTCCCTTTGGAGAAGAGGATGAGTCCTTCAGCATCCCACAGCAAGAAGCGGGCAAACAGTCACTCATGTCAGTGCAGGAGAGTACCACTTACAGTGACAAAGACTCACTTGCCTAAAAGACATATAAATCTTTCTCTTTCTTTATCTTTCTGGCTCTCTCTCTCGCTGTCTTTGTCATGACAGATGGTTGATTGCAATCTGACTAGATAAAGAGATCTTTTTTTACTGTATGTATGGTATGTTTTATCCTGTGTTTGTGCTGCTAAATCTCTGAATGTAATCTTTATTTTTTCCTGGTTCACAATTATTATTCTCCACATTATGTGTTTATTTGTATATACAGTATGCTGTACATAACGATGTAAATATTGTACTCTCCTCACTGATGTAGACATGTAGAAAATTAAAAAGGGATGCCAACAATCACCTGTAATCTGCAGTCATTATGATTTTAAGACTTAAAAAGTATAATTGACTTTTAATTACTTATTTGACCTCATTTGACCTTAGTTTTTAAGTTAATCTGGACAGCAAGTGACGCCCCATCCATTCTCGGTTATGGAGGAAGTGAAAGAGTTGGTCCATGAAGTGGACCTTGCATTATCTCTGATAAAAGGCTGTTGTCAAACAGTGCATCTAAAGGACGGTAAACATTAATTTAGCAGGACTATCCCTTAAGAGTTATATAGAATGACTGTTGAGTTATTGACACTACATTGCTTGTATTAAGCACAGACTGTAAATACTAAGAATTGAGCGTACTGCTGTTCTTTCTGCGGCCGCTCCTGACACCTACCGGTCGAAGAGGGGACTGCAGCCATTGAAAGCCACGCATTAACCCAACCCCTTTCCCCCTCGTGTAACACAGGTGTGATATGTTAACAGTTCCTGCAGGGTTTGTATGTTTTTCAAATTTTATAGCATGCCACTTGTACACTGGTGATGTTCTGCATCAGGATAAATTCGGTGCCATCTGTGGTAAAAGAGTGTTTGAGTTGTTATTAGTCAGTAGCCAGTGGAAAGTGAGAACCACTTTTTGGTGATCACAAACCCTTCTATGAGTCCGACTATTTATCACATTAAATAAGTTTATACCGGTGTGTTTTGAGTATTTTATATGCAAGGTAAACGACTAAACAGTGATAGAATGCGGAGAGAGGAAGTGTGAGCCACTTTATTACTAGAGGGGTCACATTTTGAATATACAGTTAAATTTTTTTTTACACATTGCACCAAATCATCGAAATGCTTTACATTTAATCATTAAATAGTTATTTTAACTCTCTTGCATTGTGAACCAGTATAAAATGCCTTAATCTTGTGTAAAAACTGTATCTGACCTGTCTTTTGTCCCCCTTCGTTGAAACCAGTTGGTTTCTTCCGTTGCCGCTGTATGTTGCTGCTCTCGAAAAGACACTTGAGTTGAAGCCGCTGATGTTGCTGCGGGTACCGTGGTAAGTGGTTGCGTTTTTCTCCGGCTTTTATCAATCTCTGTGGTTAAGAGCTGTCATATCAAGGAAGGTTTATACGATTCGGTTAACATATGTCTGTAAAAAGCTGCTCGTTGAATGAGTGCTGTGCCTCTTTTGTGCCTCTACCTCCCGTCATCTTCCTGCTGAGGCTGTTGGTGTCGAGGTGCTGGTCGGTTGTGTTTACAAATCCAGCTAGCAAACAATGCCAATGAAGCCAGTTAAAGTTTATTTCGGCAGCACCGACTCGACGTTTTTCCATTGATGATAGGAGTTAAAAACCAAAGTCTGGACTGGTGAAACCCACCTGGTGAGGTGTTTTTAAAAGGAAGCGTTGTAACGCCGTACAGAGCTCGAAAGCAGTTGAGTATAAATGTTGCTGCAGGTGTTTGTCTTTTGATTGCCTGGTTAGAGCAGTTAGCTTTAAAAAATATATGTATTGTGTTTAGAAGAGGATAAAGTAAAAATCCAAGAGTTTTTCCCAAGTGCTTCAGCATATTTAGGTATTGATCCAGGAAAAGAGGAAGGTAACAAAGTAAAGGTAAATGGCAATCTCTCTTGTATGACAGCTGAATTAAATGGTATTAAGTTAGACGTTTTTGTTTAGTTTAGTTCGTACTTTGAGATGAATGTGAGTATCAATGAAAGGTGTTTTTAAAAAAAAAAAATTTCTCACAAGAAGTGCTTACTTGAAAATTCCTAATATCTGATTTAAAAGTGTTTTCGAGTAAAGCTGCAGCAGTAATATATATCAAAAATGCTGATTTCTCTCACATTTGATTCTTTTTTTTTAAACTATTATATTTAAAATGTATGCAATCTCATAACAAAAATATTCAGCACACTGCCTTGAAAGACTTTGACTTGGCAATTAGATTTGAGAAGCAGGATTATATATTTGCTAAAGATCAATATGATTATCACAGCTGTTTTCAAGTTCATAACTTTTCCTGCTCAACATATTTTTGTAGCGTCACTTTAAAAACCCTCTTTAAGCGCTGTTAGCAGTGTGAAGTAAAACCCAGGTATGACCACTTGCTGTAAGCTCTTACGATGAAGATTAGATATGAAATTGTTTTTCATTTAAGTGGTTTAAAGTGTCACCAGATGAACCTGCTGCTGTTCCAAGTTTCTACGCTGCAAATGTTAAAAGAGGCTTTTCCTGGATTACAGTTTCAATTAAGTTTCGTTTCATGTCTTTCCAACAGGAACTAAAACATCCAGCCTACAGATTTCTGAGGAACTTGTTAGTCCACACCTACATGGCAGTGAACCATCCACATACAGATTAAACAAGTGCACTCAGCTCCACAGTCTTGTCCTCTTAGATGCCTCTCAGTCTTTGCTTTTGCAAATGGCTTGCTGTCTGAAGGACGAGCTCCTCTGTTCCATCTGTCTCAGCATTTACCAAGACCCCGTCAGCTTCGGCTGCGAGCACTACTTCTGCAGAAAGTGCATCACCGAGCACTGGAGCAGACAGGAGCCTCACGGAGCGAGAGACTGCCCTGAGTGCCGGAGGACCTTCACCGATCCCCTCCTTTCACCGAGTCTCAAGTTGTCCAATATCGTAGAGCGGTATTCAGCCTTTCCCTTGGATGCCATTCTGAACGCTCAGAGGAGCTCATACCCCTGCAAGGACCACGAGAAGGTCAAGCTCTTCTGCCTCACTGACAAAAGCCTGGTGTGCTTCTTCTGCGACGAGCCAGCACTGCACGAGCAGCATCAAGTGACCACTATTGACGAGGCGTACGAGGAGATTCAGGTCAGTTGTAACACATGCACTTTGACTTCACACTAGTAAAGATAAGGCTGACATTTTGTTAAGCCTCTTGTGCTCTCATCACATTCAGGTGGGTCATCTTGTTCATCCCACTGGAACTGCCCTTTAAGACAGGGTCTAATACTTTCACACACCATCAAGACTTCACTTACACAGAACAGCTTCATTTAAGCAGTTTGGTGATTTTGCCCATGAGAACTCCTAATTTATTAGTTGCTGAGAAATGTAACATGTCTAATTTGGTTGTACCAACAGCTTTCATAATTGTTGACCACTTCACGGTGACTGACCTCTGAAATTTTTATGTGTGGCTGAAGTTGTGATCAGAGGTCAACAGTCTTGTTTCTTTGGTGAAAACCAAAGTGAGAAGCAAGATGATTTCGTCTGCATCTTCTAAAGTGAAAACAGGGGAATTTTGGAAACTTGTGGTGTTTTGTTTTTGTTTTTTTTTTTTCTCCCTCCATTCTGTCTACTCTTGACAACTTATTCATATGCAGTTTTGTTATGCTGCTGGTCAGACCTTGCTCTAAAGCAGATCTGGAATCTGAGTAGTTTTACCTGCCAAATAAGTTTTTATATCACCCTCCTTGTCTGAGTTCATTAAGATTTTACCTCTTTAAGAGGAATAAATGTAATATATAGTCATTTATAATTAAAAAAAATATTCCAGGATTACCCACCCCTGCAGTAGTCATGATGAACTTTTATTAGAGAACATACAATTCACACATTTCTTGTCATCACTCTGCTTTTAAGCAATAGCAAAAATACTTCAGAAGTTAAAGGGAGTTTGATTCGTTTCAGGTTAGATTTCTTAACTCGGTGAGGAATAAAATCTGACTGTTTTTAGCAGATGCAAAATGGGTTGTGACATAAAGAGCAGGAACGTAATGCCTCAGTCTCTCAATGATTCACATAATTTTAGTACCAAGATTCCTGACGGTAATCGGCTGTGGTGATCTTAATTTCCCTGCAAAGCTTAAATGTGTCATGTGTGTACACTGAGTCATATTTTCCACATGAACAGGAAGGGTTCAGTGTTTGCTTTCCTCACTGTTTGAATAATTCCATTCCCACGGAGCCAAAATCCAATAACTGAGAAACAAAGCTCTTAATCCTGTTCCTTTGCTGCTCCAGAATGCATAGCAACACATTCCAGTCCAATGCTACGTAGTCTGTCACAATTTTCACGTCTGCTGCTACCCAACTCTGTCACCTAAAACGATTTTCTAAGCAGTAGCTAATGGTTGACAATCAGATTTGAGGTTTTAAAGTGTTTATGCTTAATAAAGCTCAACATTCAGGTGACACTACTGGGAGAAAAAAAAGAGAGTACCATCTTTGCTGCACACTCATTTCTGCAAATATGTCACTCAACTGTTGCACAGATTGTATTTAAGACATTGCCGCAGCTTTTGATTATTCATGACTTTGACCTTCCCTGATGTTTCTGAAAATATCGTTGACATGAAGTAGTTGTTCTGCACTGGAGCTCTGAATCGGCGAGCAGACTGGGACCAAGTTATAACCTCTGTCTGATGAGAGGCAGAACTGCTGAATAACAGACATCATGGCATTTAGAGGTCTACCAGGCACACGGTCAGCAAGGCTGAGCTGGCCTGGATTCCCCAGGAGGAACTAGAGGATTTCACTGGAGATGGGGAGCATCTCTGTGTCCACCACTGCCCTGATTCAGATATTTGGAGAATATCTTTATATATTCAACTTTTATTTTTATTTTATTTTTTAATATATAAGAGATTTGGATTCTTTATGTCAATAGGAGCTTACATCTGCATATATTTATTAAGCCAGAGAATTGCATGCTTCACTTCCCCTGACGCTACAAATGGTTTCATACCAGTTTTTATTCATATTTGCCTCAAGATTAATTAACTAACACTGGTTTATGTACTCAGTTTTTTGTTTGTTTGTTTGTTTTTTAACTGGAATGCATGTTGATATTGAAATCTGATTATAACTGGTTGGTGCCAACAAGGTGTTTAGCTGGAGTAACAAAATGATTTCAACAAATAAGAAACAAGTGAATTTAATTATGTGATTAAAAAATACTTTGGCAGTTTTGGGGGAAAATGGACGCATGCCTGCTCCTCTCGGCCTTAAATACAGCCGACAGTCCCGTGAACATCAGTTAAACCCTCTTCAGCTTACAGACGAGCTCTCTATAGGAAGCTTGGGAGAGGTCGAAAACTGTGTAATCTTGGAGCAGAAGTAATTAGACCCAGCACAAGATGTTTCCCATTTCTTGGACACAAACTCGCCCCTCTGCTTGGAGTTCTTTTCAAGACGGCGATCTGGCATTTTGTATTTTGGCAGGAGCTTTGGATTCTTCCCAGATCAACAATAGTGAAAGACTGTAGAAGCAGCGAGGCCTCATCAGCAACAACCATGACCCTTGATGAGCTTTGCATATTGGCCTTCTTAGATCTGGTTTCTTATGTTCTGTCTTGTCCCCACAAGACAACAAATGGGAATAAAAGCAGACAGAAATATATTACAATTATCAGTATCAATTGTTATTGATTCATTTATTTTCTGAACTTAATTTTCTATCTTAATTATTTATAATTACTTCCCCCTGATATTAGGCAACTTGCACGCTGTCTTTTCTTTTCCCAGTGAGCAGGCTGGAGCTGTGTCAATTGGAAACAAATATGTGAGAGCTGTGCCTGCAGGCACAGATTTCCCCTTAGCATGAGGCTTGACAGTGTTTAACAGAATGCCAAAACAGTATGGTGAGGATGTGTTAAAGTGTAGCATCAACAGCAGCATTAACTCTATGTGCCTACAGGGCATTTGCCATGCCAGCTTGTTGGCCTAGCTCAAATTAACCTTAGAGTTTTTGTAGGGTGGGAAAGTTTGTCACTGATTGAAAAAGGATTTGGTAGGGCCAGAGCCAAAAGCATTGCCTCATTCTTTGTGTTTGGGACTTTGGACTGGCTTTAACTGCTTCGTCCTCTTTTCTACATTCATGGATTTCTTTTTTTTTTTTTAAAGGAGGCTTTTTGAATTTGTATACAAACTTTTGGTCCTGTAGTTTTAGAGAGGATAGAAAACTTTGCAGTGGTAAATACTTTCTGTAGAAGCATGATTTCTTTTAAAATTTAAGTTATTTATTTATTTATTGACTTATTTATGTTTTATTCCTGGAAAATCCAACAACAGAGAAATGTAGTAAAAGGTCACCATCTCACCCCATCACTTGCTAAAGACAAATTCAACTTCAATTCAGTTCAGTTTTACTTTTTGCAGCGCCACAACCAAATCATCTCAAGGCACTTTACACAGAAAGCAAACAAAGTTTGCAAAATTCAGTGCAGATCAATAAATAAATAGAATCTAATTCAGTCCAATCGTATCTTAATTTTATGATCCCGATTTCAGAAATCACACAATACCCAGTCATAAAAACAGCCAAGCCAGGGAACCTAACGGGCTGCATCAAATCTTCATTTTGGGTTCAGGGCCCTATTCTGAGCAAGCACGAAGTGACTCCAGAAAAGAAGAAAAAACCTCCAGAGAATACAGACTCATAGAGCGCAGCCATCTAATAGACACCAACAAACGCAAGGATATCTGCCTTTGAGACACAAAAGAGAACAATAACTGCAATAATATAACATATTCAGACAGCAAGAATAAACAATGGTGAGGAAAGAGCTCAGTGCATGGGAGGTCCTCCATCAGTTAAAGCCTAAAGCGGCATAACTAAGGGCCAAGATCAACCTAGACAACCCTATCTGTGAGTTTTATTAAAGAGGTCAGTTTTAAGCTTAATCTTGAAGGTAGAGAGGGTGTTTGCATCCTGAACACAAACTGAGAGTTCGTTTCACAAGAAATGAACGTGATGACTGAAGCTCTCTGTCTCCCATTCTGCTTTTAGGAACTTTAGGAACCACAATTAAACCTGGAGCCAAGTGCTCACACACACCCACACACACACACACATCATAGACACACCCAATCCAACCATGGCTCACACTGTAAATTTCAAGATTTCACAAGTTTTCACATATGTCACCCTTCTGTTATGATGTAACAGTAGCTCCTGCTTTAACTCTGTGTTGACAGCATTTTTGGCTGACCAGTGTCCAACGTGCCTTTGGTTCGTGTGTGTTGGGATGTAATCTCCTTAGCCTGGCGTGTCACTCTGTTGACCTCAGACCCTGAGTCCTGTTGCTGTGTTGAAAGCTTTACCTCCTGCTGATTTGCACCCCCACAAAAGCGTCTGTGGCCAAATCTGTAATGAACAAAGTCATCCAACACTACTGCATGGTGATGTACACACATCTGGCAAACAGTCACCTACCACATAATTACTTGCTTGCACATAATAGATGTTTTGGTGTAAGTGAGGAGGATTTGTTGACTTTACTCCTCTCATAGAGCAAAGGTTTCACAAGGGGCTGTTGTATTCTGATTATGATGGATTTTAGTTCAGTAAATTATTTCAGTCTTCTTTTAAAAGTAACATTAAATGTAATAGAGATCCATTCAGGCATTAAAAATATTCAAATTTAGATTTTCCTTCAAACAACTTATTTTAAATTGCAGATATTTTAAATTTAACTAAATTTTTGTCAGGTTAATTTTTAAATTCAGAAAGTGAATAGATAGGGGGCAACACTCGTGTACAGAACCCAATTCCTTTAATATATTTGAAAATCCACCTTTTATTTTAAGCCACACGGGTAAAGGGGGTATGACAACAGCTCCCTCCCGTGCTTTTTCCAGAGTGGGCGCTCTGGCGCCATCTGAAATAAACGTTGGCTGGATTGCTGTAGCACTAATTGGGGCTGGACGAAGCTGTGCACTTATTACCGCATTGATGTGGCTTAAAGTTGGCAGTGAACTCACGCAGAGGACAAATTAGAAGCCACAGCAGCAACTCTGCTTTCATTGTGAGAATTAAGGCTGTCAGTGAGCTGTGTCCAGCCACACTATTGCAGGAATATGCAAACTTGTCTTGCTGTCAGCTCACCTTGGGGGTGTTTACACTCCACTTGTCAGCAGTGTAAGACCAGATAAGAGGGGAAATGAGCTACAACACCCAGTTTTAACTTTAACTTAACTTTTATCCTGCACTTCCAGTAGTGGATGAAGAGCAGTAGGAGTCACCTGTGCTGTTTTGCTCCTCTCAGTTAAACTGAAACCTAAGCCAAAAATGAAAGAAATCATCTTTCAAGTGTTTAGTCACTCGGTGTCCTGATGTACCTGTGTGCCCTTGATCAATCTCATAACTAGTCATTCTTCTTTTATCAGACCGAAGCAGGAGGGTAATGATGAAAACGTTTTAGGATTTTTCTCATCTGCCTGGCTCTAATGCAGGAGGGGATGTTAGAAAATAGAGAATGAGCTGGTCTTTGAAGTATTCCTCTGGTGGTTTCTGTCTTTCACTCTCCAGCTGTCAGCTCCTGACCGAGAGCTCTCTCTGAGGCTGCCATCACCACGCATGGCCGTGCTGCTACGGTAATGAGTCAGGCAATTTCAAGGGCACTCACGGCAGCCATCTCCCTTGTGGCTCTCCTCAATATGCCTGCCTTTCTTTCTTTTTTTTTTTTTTTCTTTCAGGAGCTTCTTTTCTCTGTCCCTTTCTATTTTTCCCCCCTCCATCTTTTGGGAATATGTATGGTTTAGTGACCAGTTCTTGGGAGATATGTAATTCCCAGCTTCCCACCCTGCTAATTTCCACTCGTATCAAACAAATGAGCTTGTCCAGCTTGGTAGTCAGTCATGGTGGCAGTGAAGTTTCTTTCATGCAGAAACTGAGCCATTGGGGAAGAAAGATCAGTCACGTTCCATTAAAGGAGTCCTGGCATCATAATCTCTTCCAGTAAGAGCTGGTAGCTCATGCTGCATTTATTATGGTAACACTGATGATGCTTGAGGCAGGACAGAGCAAGCCTGTATGTTTACTGAGGCCTGTGCTGTTGGTAGATAAGCAGATAAAGAGTTGCACTGATGGAAGGAAAAAGTGAGCTGATGAATCTGTCATGGATTAGAAATGTTCATTGAACCAGTTCTGCAAGGAGCGGTAGATTTTACAATTCGCCATAGGGCACAAAACATGGAGGTGAGAGCTGTTCAGCAGCTGCATACTGTAAAGAGAGGTGTCAAAAGAAACTTTCATACAGGAGAGGTACTATAAAAATGCACTGATGATCCCCTCCTCGTTCCACCTCCACTCTCCAGCTGAGCATTAACAGCGATCCCAGGAAGGTTAAATATTTTTGAAAAGTATTATGGTGTTCCACATTTTGAAGACTCTACTTTGTGGGCCACAGTCACTGATGTCCCTAATGTGTCTGGCCATCGAGTGCTTTAGTCAGTCGGCTGTGACTAACACATGGCACTGAAAAAACAGCAATAAAAAGAGGAAGTTCCTATTGGCTGTTCCTTTGGGAGGTACAGCTGAGCTGACGTAAGTTTCTTCATCAGTGATGGAGTTTGTGACGTTGTGAAGGGGGAACTTATGTGAGAAGGAGATCCTGGTGAAGGAAGATCCTAGATTCTCCTTATGGTTGACAGTAAAGTTGCTGAGTGGCTGGTAACCCCAAGTTGAGTGACGAAGTTCAATATATAGCCTGTCCATCCAGTCTCTGCTACTTTGTTTTTATATTATTTTGAATGCTTTATTCATTTAAACCTGAACGCCACATTCCGATGTTTATCAATGAGTGATTTTTATTCTCTGGAGTTTACAACCATCCCCGCGGCCTGTTATGTCTTTCAACCATGTCAATTCACACAGCTCTCAGATTAGCCCCACCTCCCAAGTCACTATAGCTGCTGAACGAAATCTTACACCTTTCCAATTTCTGTGCCATTCATACAGCGCAGACGGGCAGACAAAAGGTGCTTACAGGGTCAACAGGAACTGGCTTTGTAAACGGTTCTAAGAGGGAGAAACCCAGACCTTTGACTCCCAAAGGTTCCCTTATGTTCTGGTTAGAGCTGTGCGATATGCACAAGAAATAAAATCTTTGAATTTTCTTTTCTATTAAACTTTAAAATGATCAAGTAATGATGACTTGGATAAAAAATGTACTTTGATTTTATGTACAATATTTTTTTTAGGACTTATTTGTTCTAACATTAATAACAAACCTATAAATAAAGAAGGCACATTCACATTTTCTTAACTGCAGCATGTCAAGGACTCCAGGCTTTAAATTCTCTCTCTCTGTCCCCCTTCCTTCCCTCCTTCCTTTCTTTTTTTTTCTTTCTTGTCATATGTGATGCTGCAGGAAAATGATGCTACTAGTGGTGCTTGGGTTTGAGAGTTCAGCTGTCTTGTTCAGCTGCCGTTGAGTACCACTACCTTAAGCTGCCATGGATAGACAACTGCAGACAACCTTGACAGATGTGCCTGTTTTGGGAACTTTTTTTTTTTTTGTTAAACAAAGCACACAGCTATGGTGTGGATTTGTTTGCATCTGAAGAAAATTAAGGGGAGGGTGTACAGCATCATCAAAACTTGTGGAAGCGTTGGCTGTGCTACAATGTAATTATACAAAATAAAGTGAAAATCAATTTTCATTTCACAAACGCCACCACAAACTAGAAATTGGAGTTGATCAATAAAATTCATCTCACAGCTGTAGCTCTGCAGGATAATTTGCTAAAACCGTTTAAAGGCTGAGTGGGTGATCATTTCAAGAGGCATTTCTGGGTTTTTTTGTTTTTTGTTTTTTTTTATATTGTGTGTGTGTGTGTGAAAATCACTCTTATATGGCGATACATTTTCTGAGGTTAATATAATATAGAAGAAAACCTGTACAAGCACTTTTTTCTTTGCATCTTGCCCTGGTAGCTACATTAAGTTTAGGCAATTATGACCTCATAACATCATGATTAATTAAACTTTTTACTTTGTTTCCGATTATTTGTGTTTCAGTTTTTAAACATTTCTCTCTACAAATGAGAAAATAACTCATACATCTTGCAAACAAAATAAAATTTAAAGGTTGATATGTGAAAAGTTGAAAGAAGGAGGCAAACATTTAAAATAATACCATGTGCCAAAATATTAATAAAACACTGCTGAAAGACCAAGGTTACGCTGGATTCACAGCAGCGTTGCGCCTACACAAGTAGAGTTTAGCCAATCAACTCATACATGGAGGCCGGTCAAAACCCATAGCGGGTTGTTTTGAACACACGTTGGATGACAATGGAGGAAAAACTTATCAGCGTCTTCAACTGTGAAATTCACTTCTGCCTGCACTTCTGATGAACAGAATAAACCTCAAAACGAGGGTTGGCAGATCGCCTGAGGAAAGCTTAGATAGCGTAGATGACCCCAGCCATGGGGACGATGTCGACCAGAAGCATCTGTGTTCCCTCGTGTGTTGCGCTGCTGTGTAGCGATTCAAAGTTGTGTGCTCATCCAACGTGATAAAGGTGCAGGTGTTGAAATAAGTTGGTCTTTTTTTTTTTTTTTTTTTTTTTTTTTCTAGTTAATGACAATTTTTGGGGGAATTGTATACTTTTGACTTCTTTTTCTTCCGCGTCATCTTAAGTAAATCCAAAATGTGTCCAAATGACAGACTCCATTTTTCTTTGCTATAAGATCTTCCTCACTGTTCCCCACCACCGAGCTACCCTTTATGTAGTGTTCTGGACAGGGCAGAGTTACGTGACTACAAATAGATAATGGCGGTAGTATTTTTTTGGAGCAGCACACAGGCACAGTTAGGGTGGTAATAACAGGAAGGTAAAAAAACAACCTAAATATAGGTTTTGAAAGGTGGCTTTGTTTAATTTTTGGTTGATTGCCCAGCCTGAAGTGGCATGCAGTCGCCTCATGCTTGGGACTGCTGTTGTAGATGAGCAGGTTGTGTAGGTCGAGGCAGAGCTGATGCTAGCTTTTAGTGGTAACGCCAGCAAGTTTCCACTGGCATAGTGAATGGAAAAGAATGCATTGAAAATGGGTGTGGGTCAAAAATCTGTATTTGAGATGGGTAGAGCCAAAAAAATAAAGACCGGACTCCCAAGAGCACACATGCTAGTCTGCATGTTCTAGTGAGCATGTTCAGTGTTGGAGATCTCACAGTGTCATTACAAAAAGAATAAATAAGTATAGCTTGTTTGGAAGTGTTTCCATAATGAAGACTCTTCTCTCTAAGAAGAAAATGACAGCAAAGTTGCATCTGAACAAACTTCAGCTTTATTTATGAAACAAACCACAAGATTTCTGGAAGAATGTCTGTTACACAGATGAGATCAAGATGGAGATGTGGGCTTTGTGCAGAGGACCATGTTTGGTGAAAACCAAAAGCTGCATTTCAGCATAATTACTCATACCAATTTTCAAGAGCTGCATAGCAACATTGCAACAAAGAGTGGGCCAAAATTCCTACACAGTGATGCCAGAGACTAAACATGATAGTTATACTTATCACTATTAAAGGTGGTTCTACAAGCTAATTATGGGGGTACTTACACACTTGGAGACATTTGTTGGAAAAGATGGGAAAAATCCAAAATCATCTGAAATAACATGACGCTGGCAAAAGCAATAATGCGTTTCTTGAAAAGTGACTAATGAAAATCAGACATTGGTTTTGAATTGTGGTTCATCAGAATAAAAAAAAACCCCAGCTAATTAAACTGGGTTTGACAATATTGAGGAAATCCCTCAGCTTAATTCATTGTTGCGTAACCTTTATAAGTAATCACTGCATCAATCAAGGGATATCTGTAACTTAATGAAACTTATGCACCCATAGACAGGAATTTTTGTTCACTTGTCAAACTGCTCCAGCTGTCTCTGGTTTGAAGGGTTTCTTCTCCAGGCTTCAGACAACTTTTTCTTTTGCTTTTTCTGGTTTATGTTCAGTGTGGTGAATACCATGACACCAAGCAGTAGAATGACTATTTAAATGGTGAAAATAAGTCAAACTGAAGACACATGTGATGCTAATTACAGGACACATTTAAGTTGCACATCTCACTATGGTCAAATGATTTTTAGTCTTTTCTAGGTATGCCAAAAAAATTTACAGGAGTAGATTTTTGTTTTTGTTTTTTGTTTTTTTTTTTAAATAACACTTCTCCCTCATACTAACCTATTCTGAGGACCAGGAGGACACTATTCAAGAAAAGGCCGACAGATACGATATCCAGGTTAAATGTTTAAAAAAAGCGTGACACAAAAAATATTTCAGGACAAATTATGAACCCACAATGCCTTTCTTCAGAGCATTTCATATAACTTCACTATTCAGTCAAGCCAGACTGCAACCAAAGAGTTGCACTTTGGCCCTGAGTGGTCTATTCACAAGTAGATAGTCCTTAAGTGCAGGTTTAAAAGCAACACATTGAGACTTGATCTTTCTTTTAGCCACGTTAATGCAATGCATCCTGGGTCACATGGAGGAGACTTAATAACTGATGTTTTCCATGTAGACAAAAGGATTTACACATTTATACAAGAACAGAACACTATCGAAACAACCAACAACATCACAGACTTTTCTATGTTGTTGTGATTTGCCTAGCTTTGTAATAAGTCCCCTCCTCCATCTTCTCCTACTCCTCCTATCACATTTCTGTTTCAAACATCTGAAGCCTGTTGTTTGAAGAGATGTTTCATACATTGGACAGTTTCAGCTGTGAACTCCAGCCTACTTCAGAACATCATCTGACGTGTTGCTGATGAGCTGACCAGTCTGGGAGTCCTGTCAAAGTTGAACTCCCAGACCGTCCGGTTGTCATTTTTATTGTCCATGTACAATTCATCTGTTAAACCTAGAAAAATATCAACAACAATGCATTTAGTCTTTTGTAGTCTCATATCACACACCTGTATCTTTGCATGTAGGGTGGGAGATTGGCAATTTGTAATCATATCTCAATCAAGTCTCGTATTGAGATGCATGTTAACGGCAGGTGTGAAAAGACTGTTAGAGCTGTGGACTTGTGACTTGATCAGTCAGGATGGATTTTAATACCAGGTTCAAACTGGGTTGATAGTCTAAAATTATGTTCACTATCCGTGTCAAACATTGCAGTTGTGGCACACATGCTGAAGGACACCTTGTAAATATCTCAGATGCCCGAGGCTTTGACAAAACTGGAGTATTTGACACAAAAGAAACTTCCATACATGCCCTTCATGCCAATTACTCATTGCTATTCAATGCTTTATGCTAGATGCCAACAGTCGTGCATATACCTCAAGTATTTAAATCTGCAGGTCCCTGCTGGAAGTGGTCTGGCAGAGGAGAGAGTGAGGGTGGTTCAGTAAAGAGGAAGGATTTACAGGTCATCTTGGTGGATAAAAGCAGAAGTGCGGGCCCTAAACTTTTGAGACTCAAAGTGACATTTGATGCTTAACCCTGACCAGTGAAAAGAGCAGCCTGCACACCGGTGATATGGCTACACAGATTGCATTAAGCATAAAGGACTTTGCTGTGAAAGTTAATATAAACTCTTTTAAAAATCCTTAGGGGTAGAATAAGCTCTTGAAGGCGGTGAATATGAAATGAGAGTATAAAGAAGATGGCTTTGGACAGAGACGATTCCAGACCTTGGAAAAAGTTAAAAATTAATGAGTGGTGAGCGATAGTGGAGGAGTTATTCATTCCTCTGTGCTTTTAGCTTTGTCTCCCAGTTGGATATTTGGGTGGATGTGAGCTTGAGCTGCTGTGCCCTCTCACTTACAGCCGTGAGACTGAACCCTGGGAGGAGAACTGGAGAATTAACGCAGATTACATTCCATTGTTCTCAGGGGGTCTGGGCCGGGATGGACGGGACTGTAATCTTGTAATTCTTTGTGTCTAAGATGATTTAATTAGACTTGCTGGTGATGGTCTTTATTTCAAGGTCTCAGTCAGAGGCCTGTCTGAGCCATCCCAATCCTAGAACTAAGAAACTGAGGGAGACCCGTTCACCTGTTCAATTTAGATTAGAGGTTTTAGTTATAATTCTGTTGACTTACAAACCTACAGTTTTCTCCATGGTTTAAGTTTCACAGACCAGTAAATGGTTGACAAGCAGATAGGTTCTGGGAATTCTCTGCCATGATCAGACTAGTCGAAGCGATGTGATTGGGTGAATCATAACACAACAAGCACAACAGTTTTTTAAGCTCTATCCCTGTTATGCCTGGTGTCACATACCTTTCTGAGACCTCTGCACCACCCCAGAATCTAAACATTAGAAAAAAGTATAAAATTTAAAAATTCTAAAATAAATAAATGTAATTGCTCAGTGTATTCATCAAGGTACAAACAATATACAAGTATTCACAGAGGTACAAAAAATAATAATTAAAATAATTTTGTCTTCAGAAGAAAACTTCTGAAGACAAACTTAAGGATGTTTTTTTTTTTTTTTTTTTAATTTTAATATATAATGGACATAATTTTCTATTTATTTCATATACTGTATTGGACATCAGGGTGCTAATGCCCTGATGTGTTTACTCCACTTTTAATGCTTAACTTCCCAGAGTTAACTTGTAATAAATAATACTAACACTCAGCAAAAGTCCCAACTCCTAAAGAAAGACATACTCGCTTCAGGCTTCTACTGCAGCTATCAATTTTTGGACCTTGCACATGTTTACCGTATTTAGTCTAATCAGTGGGGAGCATCCAGCTGTATCATCTCGTTCTTGCTGCTGTTCCCCTTTTCATCTAGCCTGCACATTTCCTGCTTTCCAGCTCCAGCAGCTGTTACCGGTTTAGGTTCTTAGGAAACGCTCTTATCCACAGTGACTTACAGTGAAGGTTCCAGTGAAACATCTGAGTTTAGACAGATATGAAAAATGTTAGATTTATTCAGGAAAAGTCACGTAAGTCGCATCAATTAAAGGGATGGATAAAATTTTTCTTTTAAAATGGTAATTGTTCCAGCTAATGTCTTTGTTGGGAGGCATGTATTTCATTGTGAATAAGTAAAGGAAAACTTTCAAACAAAAAGCATTAGATGAGAAGAAATATTTGGACTTGACAGACTCCAAATGAGTTATTTACTTAATATTTTTTAATTAATTTCTATTTGGCTATAAAGTCACAACTCTAGAGCACCGTATAGTTGATTAAAGATGGAAAGAGTTTACTAAACAGATGCTGATTTGGATTATTTAGATTTCCTCCATGTTCCACCTCAGTCAGTTTAAGGCACAGTGTTGCCCTCTCATTGAAATAGGAAGAAGTTATTTTTGCAGATTTGTTTTTGTTCACTAGTTGACATACAGACAGGTATGTTCCTTAAAGACAACCTGAAAGTGTGAATTGGACAAAACTTGTTGAAAAATAGCATTTTCAAAGTTAACTAGTGGGAGCTACCTGTTTCTCCATATAACTTAAAGAAAAGAAAAGAAAAACTCTGCATCTACATCATGACCTTACTGGAGGATGAATTGGTATATACTGCTGTGGTGGTTGGTGAAAATATGAACAATTGTTTTATTAAAAAAAAAAAAACGATTGAAGTATTATTCTGAAAATACAGGTGAGATGAAATAAAGTGTTTTTTGTTTTTTTGTTTTTTAAGCTATCCAGTAGTCATTAGGTTCCAGGCAGTTTTTTGCTTTTTTTTTTTTTTACTGGTACTACTGTAGAAAATTGGTGTAAAAAAACTAATGGAACTGATATAAATGCAGCTTTAGACATGTTTATGATTTGTCTAACACTGTGGTGGTTGAACCTGTTGATTTAATGGTGTACTTGCTGCTGTTGTTGCTTTTCTTCTTGTGTATTTAATTTCTGTACTTAACAGCCTTGACTTTGCTATAGTTTGAGTAAAATGTCTCTTGAATATTCTTAATCAGTTTCAACAAACACATCTTCATCAGGCACAAAAAAATGTTTATCATTGCACAAATTATAGCATGCATTTTTTTTTTTAACCAGCTTGTGTGGGGGCTGTGCCTAAAATTAATATCCTAATAGAATGATCCAGGCTTAAATATCTGGAATATTTATAAATAATGAAGGGATTTACTGTTTTCTAAACCTTATTGGAGGCCAGAACTATAATTCATAAAACTGCATCTGAACGGTCTGAATAAACAGTCTTTTATTTTAATAACTTGACAAAAAGAGGTATATTCTTTACATATTTATTTGATTTCAACAGACTGAGTGAACAAGAAGCAGGCGGACACATTTTTCTGTCAGATAGAGCTGTTGGCGAGGAGTAGCCTGTTTATGCACACCAGATATAGCAGAGCAGCTTCTAGCTGCACCCACGCCGCTAAGATGAAGTAGAGGCAAACAAATCTGTTTGTTATCCCTGCCGCTGGGCTCTGGATGGCATGCAACTGCATCATGTTTTTTCACATGGTGATTTATGTGTCTGACATATAGTGCATGGTTTATATTAACAACATGCTGACTATCCTAGGTCTGACTAATCCTAAGAAGCTTTTTTTTTTTTTTTTTTGAAGGATGACACAAGCTTATATTTGGTTGCAACAAATAGTGGCAGAGAAAACTATCCATGGGTCATTTTCAGTGTGTGCAACCAGAGGCTTAAGTCACTTTCTTGCAAGGAAAGAGACGATGGTTTTAGCAGGATATGGTTCGTCACAGTAGCGTTTGTTGGTGGGCTCTTGATGGCTTACACCTTGGTATTTTTTTTTTCTTTTTGCTTGGTTCCTTTGTTTTATTTTTTAAATCTGATATATTGAGATGCCCATCTGAAGTCATGCCCACCACTTTGAACACTATACTTGCTCTCACACTAGTTGTAGACATTACTAGTACCAGTATTTTTTATATATATATATATATATATATATATATATATATATATATATATATATATA
>JAOWBL010033910.1:8793-24920 GCA_028564865.1 Zenarchopterus dispar
ACTGAAAACAGCAACTAATTCGAGCTTACTTAAAACCAGCAGGTAGCAGCCCGCGCCGATGTCCAGCGCCGGCGACAAAGCGGAGGCGTAGATATCCATGGGGAAAGCACCGAGTAACCGTGACAAAGAGAGACCAAAGATCCTCCTGTGATCTTCATGGAGTGGAAAAAGTCACAATGTGCCGCTGTTGACGCACTCCGGCGCCACGTCCATCCTTCCGCACGCAGGGAGCAGAGGCGCTGCAGCTTTGCGCCTGCAGCCAGCGGTTTGTTGTCAGGGAGATCATGCGTAAAGGGCAGCGCTCCCATCCAACGTCTCCAGAGCTGCTGTGTGACTTAACGCCAGATCCCAGCCCTCACCAAGAGGCAGGGGTAACTGGTTTAAAGCTGAGGCCAAGTCTCTGTCTTTACACAGAAACTGCTATCAGGAGTTGGGATCAAACCTCTCAAAGTCGCTCAACAGACCTGATCCAACTATAACATGAGCATCCTGTCAATTTATAATCTTTAGTTTATATCACAAGCACGTAAATAGGCTATGTCAGGAGAACGTGGAAGCTGATAGGTTAATTCAGGGTATTTTGGACTTTGCCCCCTAATGCTTTGTTTGCTGGAGGTCTAAAGAACTTGGCTGTTATGCAAAATAAGTATGTGGGCTAATTTTGAATTCCTAAGCCTCTGTTATGAAGTTACTCCATCGGGGCAAGTGACAGTTTTACACCCGATACTTTCATCCATTTTCTTTGGACTACCTCCGTGTTTTATTTTCCAGTCGGCTCAGTTCAGTTCAGTTCAGACGAACAGAAAAGCTGCCAGAGGGCTCCGGAGTCATTTTCTGGCTCATTAATGGGAAACAAAGCCCTCGCCTCTGCAGGATAAGACACTGGCTCAAACAGCAGAGCACCGTTGTCTTAACTGTGCTATAATCTGTCATTTTCAGGTGCCTGGGTAAAATGTCACCACAGTTCAAAACATTTCAAAGGCTTTTGCATCTTAGGGGCTTTTGGATTACTTCCCATTTTTTTCTCTCTCTCTGGATCAGCCAAGTTCACAGTAGCCCCAGAACATCAGAGTCCATATTAATTAGACTTTGATTAGTTTTGCGTCAACTTGAGTCATCCTTGTGTGGTACTAATGGATTTATAAGGATGGCTTTCTCATTTTTTGAAGCTCATGGGAATCAGTCATTCAGACATTCATACAAATGTCAAAACACATCCAAGGGCTTTACCACGAGACAGCACAACTGATTGAATCTTTCTCTGTGAGATTTCTCTTATCTTCTGAACTTTGACATCACCGTCACCACCTGCTGAAGAAAAGTACCCACAATTTCATGACACACTTCGTGACCCCGACTGGCTGTCAAGACAATCTTACAGAGGGGGTCAGATGACAGCAAGCAGAGGACATGGAAGTTGTAGTGCTGTTTCCATGGCAGATGTTATCATGCTGAAGAAGCTTAAAGGCATTTCATAGCAAGAATAGGAAGCAGTTTAAAAAAGGGGAATTACTGGAAGTGTTGGTGTTACTGTGGTTTGTTGATGCATGAGGAGATGGCAGGTGTTAATTGGACTGTTATTTCTTAGAAATACCTCCCAAAATAGATGATATAACTTAGGGGAAGCTGTTCAAAATGATGCTGCAGTGATGGTTTACCTTTAATGAAACTGGACCACACGGACAGTTAATACCACATCAGTATCAGAGGTGTTCTTTCAGGTTGTTGTTGGGATGTGGGGGTGGGGGATCAGCCTCCCTTAGATGTTTTTGATGACTTTTTAACCTTTTATAGGGCAGTCAATAAAATAATTGAAATGTTAAAATTTCAACTCTAGAGTGTTACTGAAGAATGTTAAAGGACCTCTATTAGCATTGTAACTTTTTTTTTTTTTTGCAATAACCATAGTATCTAGTTCTACTGACGTTACCAAATATGGTCACTTGCCCTGTAAAGGGTTAAATAAAGGGTTAAATTTTTGTATTTATATGAGATTTACTTGTAAGAGATTGAAGTGCTGGCCAGCGTTATAGTCAAGTCACCAGATTTTGAGTTTGAGTCCAAGTCATTTAAGAAAAATCTGAGTTGAGTCCAGTCCAAATGACAGACTGTGAGCTTTTTAAACAGTTTTGAAAAACACATTTTACAACTTGTAGTAAGAACAATAAAATTTACATTAATGACGTACAAATGATCAGTTCGTAGCTGATTAACTGACTCTGTCAACATGATGAAGTTAACACAGTTTTAGCATCAATAAGCTACATCTCCATCTCCTCAGTAGCTTTTTTTCCCTAAGAGAAATCAGTAAAAGCAAAGAGGACAACCCCAAAGACATCCTGGGACTTTAACACCATTAGTTTGTTCCTAAACATGACGCACCCACGACATGAACTGATGACATCTTGTTTTAATGTAACATTGAAATGAATGCAGACTTTATCTGATAGTCAATCATAAAATGAAGTAAAATAATCTCAGAACTGGCCACTGAGTCACAAGTCCCAATTTAGTAAAACACATGAGTCCGAGTCAAGAGTGCTCAAATCTGCATCAAGACCCAAGTCCCTTTAAGTTAAGGATCGAGTCCAAGTCATGGACCCAAGTACTTCAAGTCTACAAGTGTTGATGTTGAGTTTTCCTGTGGAGATTGTTTACTTTGAGAAAATCATGGCAGAAAGTGAAGCTCTGTGATCTTTTAAAAATATTCCCAGATATCCAGGGGTTAATGAATTTAAGTAATATGGAGAACAGAAGTTGCTTACAGATGTTGAAAGAAGGATCATTTCAGCTGCAGTTAACAGCTGAGGCGCAGTTAGGAGGTTCATGTGGATCATTTATTTTTAAAAGCTGAATAACTCTACCAGATGAGCTGCTGCGAGATGAACACCTTTCCCCACCTGAAGACCATGATGACATCACAAACACCACACCAGGACGCCGGAGAAGTCCACAAACAACACCGACCGACTGTAGTTATCAACGTCTGTTTAAAAAAGTGATATTTGAGATTCTGGCATCAGTGAGTCTGTCTGCTCTCTGTAAACATAGACAGTTTGAATGAGTTAAAGCTGCTTATTTCTGCAAACAAACAGGCTGGAAATATGAGAATTGGCAACATGCGTTAAAAAAATCCCAATATCAACAAAAAACAGATTTTCCTTTTTCAAATTAAGACCTTTCTGCGTTCATCTGAATTGGACTAAAGCCACAAAAGTGGTAACAGTTTTTGGAATAATAAATGTAAAAAAAAAAAAAAGAAAAGAAAAAAAGTGATTGTTGGAGCGGAAAATGTTTGCATTTAAGCTGCCATGTTTTATTTATCTTTGTGTTGCATAATTCTGCCAGACCTGCAACATTTCATTTATGCACTGTACAATTGAGTATATAGTTTTGTTAGATTTAGTTACTGAAGGCAAATGGTTTATATTTATGAAACGTATATCTAAAAATAATTGTATTTATTGTTTTAAAAAATACATACCATTAATTACTGCCATTGTAACAACTGTAAACATCTTCATGTAGGAGTTCAGACTACAAAATATGCAAATTCATCTCAGTTTTAATATACATTATAATCCAGATTTAAACATGTTGGAAACACGTTGAGGAAATATTAGCTTTTAAATAAAGTTAAGAAATATTCTTCTCCCTCACATAACCGTCTGCTTCAGGTCACAACTGTGGCCAGACCACATGATTAAACTCTTCTTGTATCGTTCTAATTTTGTGTGAGAGACATCAAATGACAAAAATAACACAGGTTTTAAAATAACACCACAATTGTTCATGCAGTTGGGAGCAGTTGCCTCAAGCCTAAAGCTTGTGGACTGTTCTGTGCAAATAGATTGTTTTTTGCTTCTTCTTCTTCTTTTTTTTATGTTTTATTTTTTTACATATTTGATGGTTCATGAGGAAACACACTGAGTTTATCCTCAGGGCTCCTTGGTGAAGCCATGCGTCATAAAGTATTTTAAACTGGACTCAGTTGAGGTTGGAACTTGCATTTTTTTTCCCAGCATGCCCGCTGCTTTCTCTTCCTCGCTGAACAGGTCCGCTGTGAGACTTTATTCAGTCATTCATGAGCCGAGTTACAGTTTGAGTGTTTTCTCGTGTATGGCTTGTAGTCATGTGACTGTTAGAATACCAGGAGTTAGCAACTCGGTTTTAAGTAACCTGTTTTCATGACACAACCGGGGTAATGTAAACTTCTGGTGGGCCACTCACCTCGAGTAAATACCATGAGAGAAAACCGTAGCAATGCCACTCTAGCTTGAAAGTCACCCGGACCAACTAGGTCTGTTTCAGCGGTTGGGGTGATGGCGATCATCCTTGCTTCTGATAAATTTATCAACTGCTTTTTATTTGAATCATCTGGCTGTTACTGGCTGCCATGGAAACCGTAGGTCAGGGGTCCACAGCTCCGGTCGTCGAGGGCCGGTGTCCTGCATGTTTTAGACATTTTCCCGCTTTAGCACACCCTGATACTAATGACTGTGTCATGATCAGAGTTGTACAGACCTTGATGACAAGCTGGAGATGACCAATATTTAAAATCAGGTGTGTTGGAGCGGGTAAACATCTAAAACCTGCAGGACACCGGCCCTCGAGGACCAGAATGAAAGGTCCCTGCGGTAGATCCTTGCCAGTTGTGTTTTAACTGAGCCCAATGTTTTATTGAGCTTCCTGATAGGCAACAGTGAATAATCGGATCATTACAGTTGTGACAATCTTTGTATGATGTTAGTTTTGTGTGAGTTTACGTGTGGCAGGCTTGAGGACGATTATAAAACAATCGGTCCCTTTGAAAGAGATTTTATATGAATTTCAGTTCAGCTTTTTCCTAAGATTTAGTCACTTTATCATCTGTTTTTCAGGGCATGACTACCACACAACTTCGTGCTATCTGAACCTGAATAAGCCACTTCAACAGCTCGTCTTTTTGATGACGTGTCCGGCATTTTCTTTATTTTATCACTTTAAAGTCTGACAAGTGTTAACTATTGATTGAAAGGAAAAAGAAAAAAGAAAACTATTGTATTGACTTGTACTGACTTAACCATGTAGTTTCTTGCAGACTAGAATTGCGGGTCTTCGCCGCTCTGACGGTATGGTCTACTGGATAAAAAGTTCAGTCGGATGGCACCTGGAGCCATGAAGAAGAATATCAGATTTCCTCAGCCAGAAAAGCTTGGTGGCCTTGACTTTGCATTTACCTGAGCAACAGGCTTTCCTGCATCTTATATATCGGTTGGTATTTCAATAGAAATCTAATGGCACCAATCATATTAGACCATCTGTGTCCATCTCAGGAATTTGATAAATATGTGGCTCCATGGTGTCTGTGCAGAGAAGTGTCGTATCTATGTTTGCTGTTGGCATTTTGATGTTTTTTTTCTTTAACATTCCCCGGCTCACCTGATGGAAGGTGCACAACACGACGTCCCCTGTTTCTGTTTTTATCCACTATTCTTACACTCTGTCCCTGAGCGCAGTGTTCACGGCAAATTTCCTAAGGGGGCAAGAAAAAAAACCCCCAACAAGTGTTTCTTCTGTCACATTTTGATAGATAGTCTCAAAAGAGTTTTTCACACCAAATCTCTAACCTGAGTGTCCTTGGGTTGTCTCCGAGGGACCCGCTCTGTCCCCGGCTGTCACACAAATCTGACCCAGAACTTTAAATATAGATTTTGGAGCCATTGTTGATTTCTTGGTGGAGCTCATTTTGAGTTCTGAGCACAAGACAGAAGTGTTTTGTTGCTCCCCGTGAGAGTGAACTAACCTTTATGCATGCCTGAACCTTTAATTTTGATGATAGTGGTGTCCATCAGATTAGCAGAAGAAAAGAAGAAAACAGTCATCCAACAGTCTTTCAGTAATCTCTTTTGTGGTGCATGAAATTGTGTTTATGTGATGTCAAATTCAAGGGAAAAAATGGATCTCATACTCTAAACATATCAACTATAAAATGATAAAGAGCGCGATGAAAAACCCATAATCTGTGCCTATGAGTAAAGTAGAGCATAGTTGTGTTAATTAATTTAAATAAAAATCAAATCCATACCTTACAGAGCTTTAAAAAACAAAATGTAATAATACAAATGTGTGAGGTGGTCAGGATCTAAATTTTCATGTTATATTCTTTCTGAAAATCAAATAAGACTTGAGAAACATGAGAATTGTTGTTATTCAGTTGCTCACCAGTATTTCCTCAATTGTTGAATCTTACCTTTATAAAAATCCACTCTGAAAAGCTGCAGTTGCCAGTAACAACCTGTAATAATCTGCAGGTTTTCTAAAGAGAGGCTCTCAACAGTCTGAAACTGGAAAAGCAGATTTGCTTGTCATCCGGCACGACTGCTCAGGAAGGACACCGGAGCCCACAGAGGTGGTTAAAGTGGGATTTCATGACCCCAAAGGTCACCTCTATTTTTACTCTGAATTACCTAGAGCCACGTCAAAGCTGGCGGTGTTTGTGAGTCAAAATAAAGATCATCACCTCATCTTTACCATGAAAAGGAAAGTACATGTACTTGAAAAACCTCACTGAGGTTTTGTGCTGGACAAAAAATAATAATCTGGTCCTCAACGGGCCACAAAAAAAAAAAAAACGACACGTGACATACTACACTGTGTCATCTTTTTTTAAAAAACAAAAACAAAAGCAAAAATGCAGAGGAAGTGTGTGAAAAACAGTCAAACGTAATTAAGATGTCATTTCACAGGAATTAAGACAGCAGAGAGCAGCCACATGCTGCCAGTCAGATGTGTTTTATTGGTCATCAGAAAGTGTGAAGAGCTTTGCAGAATCAGACCTTTCTGCAGTTTTCTGGTCTGGAGCCTTCAGATGTGTGTGAAACACGGTGCCAAGGAGGAAAGACATCAGCTAATGGAGTGGATTATTGAGCCTCCTCTCTGTATGTTGTGTCATTTTTGTTGCTGATTAAACCCATTTGACAGTTCTCTCATCTCCAAGTCAGCTTTGTGATACTGCAAACATACTATTACATCTTGCTTTGTGGTTACTTGTGAAAACAGCTACTCATTGTGACGCATAACTAAACAGGTGTCCTGATTTATGCTTTCTGTTTTTTTCTATGAAGGGTTTCTATTCAAGAATAATAATAATCTTAGAGGAAATGCCCAAAACCAACCTAAAACTAACCTTTTAGGCTGCGAGTTTCTTCCTTTAATCTCATCACTCTGATACCAGTTAACAGTTACTGTTTAAATTTTAAATGACACAGGTTATTTAGAGTCATTTACTGAGTTGGGTTTGTTTCTTTCATCTTTGTGGCTCCAGATTGGCTTTTTTAGGATTTGCTCTCAACAGTGGAGCCCTCCTCTGTCATCCACTTTCTCTTGAATGATGACAGATGGTGTGACCTCACACTGATGTATCTTAACCTTGGAGCTAACCTTAAATCTCTTTGAAAATTTGTTCTGGGGTTTTTGGTTATCATTTGTATTGTCTGTCCCTTCAATTTATCATCAGTTTACCTCTTCTAGCCACATCCAGGGAGGTTGGTCATCCTCCCGTAGATCCTCAACTTCTGAATGAAATTGGAATCTGTTTTAACAGGAACATCACGCTGCTTGGAGATGGTCTCATAACCTTTACTTTTATCACTTTTATCTAGAATTTTCTTTCTGACCTCCTCAGACAACTCTCACCTTTGCGTTCTCTGGTCCAACTTTGTTCATGTTTTATTTTGGTTTGGTAAATACTTACAGGTAGAGAATCTAAATGTGGATACTGAATTATATTCTGACCATATAAAGTAGATTTATTGGTAGGAAAATAAAACAAGCAAAACGTTGATATGAAGGCAGGAGAATCAAAGCAAATAAACATCTAAACAGAAAAAGTTATTAATAAGAGCTCATGAGAATTACCAGGGTGGATTAACTTTCAAAATAAGAGATGAGAATTTAAAGAAAACTTGACAATATCCAGAAAATATTTCTCAGTTTGCACCTTCTTGATTCCTTTCCTCACGTCCTTTCCTCACGTCCTAGTCCTTAAACAAAAGAAGAGGCTAGTCAAGAGGGGTTATGGTAATGGGCAAAATGACAGGTTCAAAGAAAGGATGTCTCATTTTATTAAATATAAAACGAGACATCCTTGCTTTGGATGTCACATGTTATTAATTATACAAAGAGACGTTGGTTCAATACGACAGCTTTGGAGCTGTCATTTTGAAGCAGTGTCAATTAAATATGATGTGTGGCACAGCTGCATCACCACTTGACTTATTTATATATTTATTTATTTTGTTTGCCATCGCCTGCAGCTCTACTTCGCATCAGTCAGATGAGCATCAACAGCGTTCGTCCGAACTTATATAATCAGTTTTACTACAGTTTACGACGCTGCACGAAGCGTCACGTCACACGCACGACAAAAACCTCTCCGAAGGCTACTCCTGTGCATCCATGCTCACAGTTCCTCCAGCCCTGTGTTCACTTTTTCTCTTTTTTTCACTCGTTTAGAGATCCCTCAGGTTCATGCCCTCAGAACAACTTCCAGGTCAGAGGCTGAAGGGAAGAAAACAGACAGAAGACAAGATGGCACAAATCAGAATAAAAGAGAAGAGTCCTGACAAGGAAGCATAGGAGGCAAGGAAGAAAGAAGTAAAAGCAAAAAAAAAAAAAGACCTGAGTGGTAATGTTACATAAAAAAAACCCCCACAAAGCATGGCAAAACAATATATGGTTCCCAAATACAATCGTTTTAAGAAAAGATCTTTCTTCTGATCAAAATGGAGGGACTTTGTGTGGAAGAAATTGAAGCAATAAAACTTGACTTAAACATAACAGATATAAATGCACTCAATTGTTATTTTAATATTGAAATACAGCAGTAAGAATAGAATTAGATGGTTTTCTTCATCAATTTACATTCGTCTATGGGTTCACTTACTTTCTCCACCAGAACTGTGATTGATTAATCAAGAAAGACACAAGAATTGATAATCATTTACATGTTATCAGATTAAGAACTTTGTGTTAATCTATTAACGTGACTTAGATGGAGAGCAGATCATATTTTATGGAACGTTAAAGCAGGAAACTAGTTAACTCCAAAGGGTTCACATACTTCTTTTTTCTTTTGCACGCGCAGATGATACGTCACATAGCAAACACTGCACACATCAAACTGAAGCGACTCAACCTGATTTATTAGCCCCAGGATATCCGATATAGCTGTTTCTACAATAGCGGGTTTGATATCCAACATATCATCAGATCCGATCAGTGCATCCAAAATAAACAAAATAAACTTAATCGAATAACACAAAAAACAAGTATAATTTCTCATATGTTTTTGCACACAGACAGTAAAAATTTACACCTCCTGATGGTTGAAGTAAGCAAGCAACTTATTTCAACAGAGCCTAGTTGGATTCAACAGTTTGCAAACCCAGAGTCAAGTCAACAAAGTGAGTTTGAAGATTAGCTAATTTACAGGTTGACAAAAGAAAATCCAAAATTTAGGATTGCTCTTTGATGAGAAACATCTGATGAGCGGAGGCCGTTCTTCTCACTGAGATGTTCAAATACAGTGATAGGCCACAGCAAAACGATAGTCGATGCAGCTGTGAAAAAACACATCATTTGTAATTGATGTTGCTTTAAAATGGCTGCTTCAAGGCAAAGATGTCTCAGTTTGTTAAACGTCTTGTTGGCCCCACCGCTTTCCCCTCTTGTCCCTTATTTGCCTCGTTTGCTCAGCTATAGGGCGTCGAACATTTATATGCTAAGAAGTGAGTTGAGATGACCACCAAAGAAAAATTCGAACAAAAGGACAGAAATGTGAGAATATCATTACAAAGTTTCGCTTTTTTTCTTGCTTTTATGTCTTTTACAGTTACTCTGTTTACTCACGCTGCCAAAAACAGCAGATATACTCATTAAACGTTAAAGAAATCATATGCTGGTGTGGCACCCTTGTTTGCTTCTGTAACATTTCATGACGGCGGTCTCACTAAGTTAGACATAGTAATGTGGAAATCACTTTCACCAAGTCTGAACTTCAGCAGCTGCATTAAAACGCCAGCTCGTACTTTAATGCATGGGTGGCTAGTTTGACGTGGGACATTGCTCCACTATTCTTGTACTTTGCTTAGATGAGGCTTTGCTACCACCTTGTTTGTAGAGAGAAGAGACTGCATATATTAATAATCACTCCTGGTTAGCTTGGTAACCGTCTGGACTGTTTTCAGGATTAAATGAAAAAATGTTTCTTGGAAGTGATTAAATTGTTCTCACTGTAGAGTAATGGACTTCCAATTGTTCGTAAACACCCTTATAACCCTTCCTAGATTGATGGGCAGCGATAACTGCTTAAACAGTCAGTCACCTCTCTAAGGTCATAGCTCATGTCTTTCCTGCTTGGCATTGTGTTAACATACCTGTAGATACCTACTAGATTTTCTGCTTTTATGGAAGTAGAACTGGATTTCTTTTATTTTCATGTCTGATTTAAAAGTCTCCTTCAGTCACGTAAGACTTATGGACATCACTCACCCACCTGTCCTACCTGTAGTCCATTGACATGTTTTGTCAGGTATTTTCTACAAAAGCACCATGCGAAATGTTTTCATACGGGTCAACCCAACCTCCTTCTGACCTAAGGAGTCAAGGCTTTGATGTCCACCTACATCTCATGGATAGGGGACAATCTTTTGAGGTTAGTAATGTTGACTGTCTGGACGACTCAGGTAACATCCTAGAGGGACAGGCGAGTCAGCGATTTAAGTATTTATTCAAAAGCTTACAAGAACTGATGGTTGAACAATAGTTTTGTTATGATTTTTGTGGCTCTAGCAGCCTTTATTCTGAAAGTAGCTAGACAGCAAACTGGTAGAAAGAGAGGAAGGAAGACATACAGTAAAGATTGACAAACCAGGATTTGAATTTGCACCACCTGCTGCAAGGGTGATAGCCTCAGCACATGGTGCACCCACTCAACCCACTGAGGTATCTGCCCTTTGAAAAAAAACAATCTTTAAACCAGAAACCCCCTCATCTGTCTGTCAGAACTGTAGCAACCTTTGGGCTAGTGGCTTCAAGAAAAGAGGTCCAGTTGCCCCCGACTGGTTCATGTTTGCCACTTGAAGCTGTGGGTAAGGTAATAACCTTTTTCTTACTGTTTGTTGTACATCTGCTCCACACCCATCTCTCCAAGTGTAAATAGTGAATCTGGACTCTGGACTGTAACACCTACATGCCAGCTTGATGTCAAAAATGAAACCGAAGAACCACAGAAAGGAAATCTTCATCACTTTTGGAAGGTGATAATATTGTGCTGTAAATTAGATGTCTGTTTGAAAGGCCTGCCTTTTTCTTTTTCTTTGCCTGTTTTTATTGTTTGTTGGAAGATTATTTCAGCTGTTATGACACATTCTTTCAGAAATTCATGAACTCATTGCTTTAATGTGTGCCCTTAATAAATATAAATTGCTCAAAGAACATTGTACTAACAACCTAATAATCAATATAAGATCTCAGATATTTAGGTTTGTTATTACATTGTTTGATCAGTCAGATAAATGGGTGAGTCACTTTTAATATATGTTCTCATCACAACCGAGGTGTTAAGTGCAGCAGCGGGGTGGTTAGACTGGGATGCTACAGTGTTTTTCGTCTGTCACTTTTCATACACGGAAAAGCTTTCAGGGTTGGCATAATGATGTACTTTGGTAACAAGTTGTCATAAGTTTTCTCAGCTGTCAGAGGTGAGATATCCATTTGTACAGATTCACAGGGCATGATCCCCTGGCTAAAAACTGCTTACTGTGAAAGAAATAAAAGAACCCCCCCTCTAGAGTTACAGATTATACTGATAGGGTTTTTCTTCTTTTTTTAAGAGCTATTAGATAATCGCAAGAGTTTATAAAACCAGCAAAAAATGTTTAGGCAGTTTGCCAGAATCTTCTTTGGGTTGATTGAAAGTTGCTTTCCATGGCCTCTCCAAACCCCGCCCACATCTGAGTTTTGGCTTCAGTGACAGCCAAGGCTGCAGCCCACTTGGTCTGCTGATCCCTGTTAATTCCTTCCAGAGTCCAACAGGCTAATCAAACTCAGACCCTCACTACATGCTTGAGCTTAACGGGTCTGTCTGACTGTCCGACATCCTTCCCGGCCATCTGATCCAACTCACCACCAGGTAGTGATCAGCTGACAGGCCAGCTCTTCTCTTCACCCAAGTGTCATGTGCATTTATGGACACCGTTGTTTGAAAAAGGTGTTATGGACAACCATGACTGGCACAGAAGTCCAACAACAGAACACCATTTGGGTTGAGATTGGGGAGGCCATTCCTCCCAGGCACTCCCTACCAGGTACCGTTGTTACCCATGTGAGCGCTAAAGTTTCCCATCAGCACAACAGAGTCTCCTGTAGGAGTTTTTCCCAGCACCCTAGCTAAGGACTCCAGGAAGGTGCTCTGAACCCCTGTTTGGTGCATAAGCACAAACACTCAGAGCCTGCTCCCCACCTCAGAGGTGAAAGGAACCTTCCCTCCTGTCTACCAGAAAGAAATCCCAACATGCAAGCCCCAGCCGGGGGTAAATAACTAATCCCACTCCCGCTCGCCACCTCTTGCCATGGGTAACTCCAGAGTGGAACAAGGCCCATGCCCTCTCGAGAAGAAGCAGTGCTGTGTGTTAAGATGAGGCCGATCATATCTAACTGGGACCTCTCAACCTCGTCCACAAACTCAGGTTCCTTTCCCACCAGAGCCAGTTTCCACGAGAGGTTAGGACGCCAAGGCCCACACCTTTGACCACCACCCAATTAAATTTTTGCACATATTAAAAAATTGAAATACCATGTTTAAATTTATGAACAAAAAAGCATTTTGGTAACATCCCACCTGTTTATAGTCTCAAAGCAAACTAAGATTTAAAACTTTATTCCTTCAATGTCAGCCTAAGTTTAGAGATATTATCCCAGAACTGTCATTTCACTCACAAACTGTGCCACGAACATTTATAAGGCCCCCCAGAGTTCTGTCTGTATCATCCCAGACATTGTTCCTTCAGCTTTTCACCATTTTAAACTCCAGCTTTGTTATTTCAGAAGGTGAACTCATCTCATGAGGACAACAGCACAGCTGTCTTGAAAAGGGCTAGCTTGCGCCTGGAGGCAAACTGGAAAATGGAATATATGACAGGGTTTAATGAGATGCTCTTTGAAATAACAGCAGGGTAATTGAGTGACGAATTGAGTCATATGGTGCTGCTGTTGTATGTTAAAGAAACTTGTTCAATACTCTGGCAGCCACCGGGTAGTTTTTTTTATTTAAAAAGAACTGATCATCAGAACTGATACAATCAGAGAAGCATTTGAACAGGAAAGGGTACAGAAGATTTGGAAAAAATAGAAATAAAAGAGGGGGTCTGGCAATTTTCTCAGTGTCATAGTACTGGAAAGTGATATGCAGATGTTGCAAGAGGGATCCATATTTCTCTCACAAGATATATTCCCATATAACAATTATGTTACAACCATCTAAAGACATAGATTAGTCAGTCAGATTTCGTCTATTTCAGGGTTTATTGAACTTTTGAGAGGCGCTTGCTTAGCCATGCACATCATCAAACGTAAGTCGCTCTGCACACTGAGACTCTCAAAAGGCATTGGGTGTTTACATCATTCTGCATAAAATAAATGATTTTTTTAAAAACTCAGTTCATTTTATGAAACAGTTATTGAGCTATGTTTCTGCTTTTGAAGCACTAAAAAGTGCATCCATGGACTTTGGAGTGGTATGGAGAGGATGATTCTGATAGGGTGAGAGGGCAGAGAATTGTCCCGGGAGAACAAGAGTAAGTAAGAGTGACAGATAAAAGGCAAAAAAAAACAAAAAACAAAACAAAAAAGGCATTTGCTCTTAACTCGGTGTCCTAGTTTTCCTTATGTGACTTGGCCAGCGGACAACACAAACTTCTCTGATATATGAACCATGCTAAATTACATTCTGATTATTAATGGTTGTTTAAATAGACCATTTAAAAAAAAATACTATTGCCAAGTTATATTTGCAAAGATTAACCACAAATCTGTTTCATCTCGTACTAACATCTAAAAATATCCAAGCAGCTTCTTTTACTGCATATGGTTTTGTAAAGACAGCTTTGATTGTGCATTTAAAGTTTCACAGTGTTTCATTAATCTTTAACAATCAATAACAAAGCAGCAGTCTCAAAGAGGTTCTGAAGAATTGGATGAAATATCTTTTGTAGATTTCTCATTCACATGTGATGTCATGTGAGGTTTATTTGTTCGGTACATAGCACTCTGAATACACATACGCACATACGTGCAATATCAGTGTTTCTGTGATATATACTCGAGACCATCACATGACAAAGAAAACTCTCAAACCATCATAATAAGTGTAGTGTCTCATACCTCAGTTTAATCCAGAATGTTTTTAATTTTTAACTGTTAACATATTAACAAAAACTTTGGAAAATTTTAAGTCGTTTCGAGGGTGAACCTGTAATACTCATCAAGTCTGGGGTCCAACAGAGCTGTATTAGCAAATTATTGTGCAAGTTGTTGTACTCCAGAAATAGTTGGGTTTTTTTTTTATCATCAGATCACTGAGTCTTTTGTTTTTCATGCACTCAGAGTCCTTTAAATGTCATTTTCAAAACTCCAAGTGAGCTGTCATGTATTATTTACTCAGAAGTGGTTTCTGTTGAGCTGCTCTACCATAAAAGCCTGATTGAATTTCAGAGGTCCTGCCATCTCTGCCTCTTTGTTTTAGTAAACACCGGGTTCTTAGTTTACAACCTCAAGGGGGAACTTTTTGCTTGTTTTTTTTTTTTTTTTTTTTTAACTCACAATCGACCCAATGTTTGAAAGAGTCAAATGTGGTTTCAAAAGTCTTCGGTTTTACAGTTATGAAGACCAGTACGCGTCATGAGTACTGAGCACTTAAGGAGTGGGATTTTTTTCAAAAAATAATCTAATTTTTAAAAAGGCAAACAAAAAAGAGGGTAACTCTCCTGACTTGATGAGGCCTTTTGTTTCCTTATTTTCAGGATATTTTTAAAGAAATCCCTAATTATAATCCTGAAAATCAACCATTTACTTCCAGTTGAAAACACAAGCCCATGGTATTAATTGTGCTTAAAGACACAGGACTTTTCATGCAAACTAACAACTATGTTGAACGCAGCAATGTAAACAGGAAATACGCACTCAGTGAATTGAATCAGCATTTTCACAAGAACCTCACACGACTAGCCGTAAACAGCATGTCAATTTCCCAACTCTGCCATTTAATATGTGCTGAGAGGAACTCTCACAAACACGTGAGTACAACGGCTCACAACACTGTAGCCCAGCTCCACTGTACCATCTTCCAACAACACAGAAAAAACATCTACTATTGTTCACCTCTGTTATTCTGTCTAATTTTCACAGTTGCTTCATGGCCACATGTCCACAAGCTTTACTTTCTCCCTCTCTTTCATCTCCCATGTTCATTTTGCACTGGCATTCATCCAGCCGTAACACGTGTCTGATTGCCTTTCTTCTGTGAACAATTTGGTCCGACTCTGCACAATAGAGGTTATGAGTGAAGTGCTGCTGATTGTTCAGTGCTTTCTTTGGTGATGTTCAAGAAGAAGTCTGTAATTATTTGGATAGGTTTGGTGGTATAACCGCAGTCAGTGAAGGTCAGTACGAGGAATACACATGTGACTTCTCTCTAGGTGTCTCATCGGCATCTGACTGAAAAAATTCAGTTATGTGATGTTTGGCCAAATGCTGCCATTAAATCCAATTAGACTTCTTATAAATAGTCCACAAAGCCATGCTGTACTGCGTTAACAATTCCCTTTGATGAGATAGATCACATTTCACTTTAATTTGCCACAATTGTCAAAATCCCTATTAAGATATATGTGGATAATGTGTTGGTATACATATGTAGCATTTTATCTGTTTGTACCACTGAATTATGAAATTTGTAAATTCTACCTGTTCCATTATGTAATTCCATCTCAGTGCCCTGCCAGTTAAAGTACATGGAGCTGTGCAAGAAAAAAGCTGTGTAAAAGTACTTTGCATCAGTCTCAACTGATACTGACCACTGACGTTTA